>JAOUQU010124662.1:0-15392 GCA_028566735.1 Ammoglanis amapaensis | reverse complement strand
AGAACAGGCCCGCGGGCGACTCATGAGGTCCTCGCGGGCGACCTGGTGCCCGCGGGCACCACGTTGGTGACCCCTGTTTTATGGTAATCATTTGATAGTGTGCATAGTGCCGAGCTGTGAATGAGTAACCACAGTAATGTAACCCGTGCGTTCACAATCACGCTGTGGGTGGTTTGAGTCCTAAGGTGAGTTAAAGAAACGTCAATGTGACGTTCTTAAGGTATTCAACACATAATAAAGTAGTTATAACAACAAAGGTGTATGTAAAGTCTATCAAACATGCTCTCAGTAACATGAACTAATACTTGATTAACTATTCTAGGAGACAATTAATAGTTCTGCACAAGATCAGTTGGTGTATTTTGTGGTAATATTTTGATGATAAAAATATCAGTCCTGGTGGTTAGAGAACTGAACCTTAAAGGTAAAGATAAGGTTACTGGTTCAAATCCTTAGTTGACAGATCACGACTGAAAAGCCTGAAGAGCAACTGATCGAACCCCTAGCTGCTCCAGGGAAGCCGTGGCTAGGGCTGCCCACCCTGTCCGGTTCAGACAGATGATTTTAAATAATGCAGCATGTAGACACAGACCAGAATAAAGGGTTGTGTGTGTGTGTGTGTGTTTTTAACCGTGGTGGAATCTTTATAAGTTCTGGATCAGCGCCTGGTAAACTGCAGTCTAGGCCTCAGGACGTCTGGGTTACACTGCGCATGCGCACACCGGCATTAATAAAACAATTCTAAAACTTATTTCTTTTGTAAATATTGAGATCAAATGTTGCGATATTGACCGAAATTGTGCTGAAGGTTGCGCATAACCAGCTCGATTGTGTGATTTAAGCAAGATAACAGCGTTCGTTGCTTTCTACGGTATTCTCTGTAAAGTTGTTAGCATTAGCATTAGCTCAGTACAGGCGGATTAAACCTGTTCTACCCTGTTCAAACTCGGCTGCGCGCGCGCGCGCGCACTTTGGACTGCATCAGCTCACTTGAGCGTGATAGCACAATCACAGCCATATTATCACATGAACATCGTTATAGTTGATAAATGTTGTGCGTTTATCTTTTATTTGGATTACTAGACTGTCATCCACACCGTACAGCCCAAAGTATGTGGAACACACACACCTTTTTCTTTTTTTACAAACCACTTGAAAACACTTTCACCCAAACTATGGGCACAAAGTTGTAAACAAATCATTTTAAACACGTACAGAAACATCTCAACCAAAAAAATTACACCGAGTTATATACTTATATACTTAGTTGGCAATGACACATGAACGTATCTTATTTTGATTGATTGGCTGGTTTTCCTCCGGGTACTCCAATATCTTCACACATCTAAACATCTGCAAATGCTGAAATGGCTGCTGAAATGGGGCCAAGCTGCCCACATGCTGGATCTCCCAACAAACCTCCAGAACCAAAAGCCACTGACCCGCCAGCCATCCCACCCTGGTCACCAACTGTTCCAGCACCTTCTATCAGACAAGAGACACACGAACACCTGAACCACGGGGCTACAGAAACGTCCAGGGCTTTCTGTATGGACTTCCCAAGGGGGTGTGGGTTCTGCCAGTTTCCTCCCACAGTCCAAAGACATGCAAAAATTGTACTCTCTCTCTCTCTCTGTGTGTGTGTGCTTATGAGTGGACATAGATGGACAAACTTAAGAACAACAACAAAGACATAAATACATTATTTATTCATATTACATCTACAGTATGTTTGTTTCACGTGAACGCGCCCCGAGCTCAGTACTGTACTGTATTTGGGTGACGGGAGCGCGCCTCCACGGCAGCTGTACGACTGGCGTGCACGCGCCTTCATACCGGCTCCAGCCGGTATAAAAACGTGTCGGGACTAAAACGTCAAAAGCGGAAAAACTCGGAGACGATTCGGTTCTGTTATGATCCGGTTTAAATAAACGAAGAAACGTTTTTAAATGGACTTTAGAATAATTGTCGGTTAAAGTTCGGACTCGAGGTGGTTTATGTTGAAGATGCTGATAAGAATGATTCAGATAAACACTTCGTTTTAACTCGAACCCGCCGAGAATCTAAACTTCTGCTAGATTCGGTAAGTGTAAATATAATAAATGAAATAAATATAATAAAAGATTATAAATGTGTAATAAATGTCACGGTTCCTGTCCGGCCGACGGTAGTTCGGTTGTTTCGTCCCTCGGAGACTCGGAACCGTGTAAACAGATAAACATAAGTAAGAATTGACAGTGTTTATTTGTTGTTTATTTGTTGTTTATTGTTCCTTTATTTGTTTATTGTTCGGTTGATGTGACCGGTTGAAACCGGTTTAATGTGGTTAGTAACGGATTCGATCTGATCCCCTGTACAGCATCTCGAACAGTGCACGATCTCACTATAATGAGAATAAAAATACATAATTAAATGTTGTTTAAGTGTTTTAAACACACATCTTTACTCTTATTTTTAAATTCGTGTGAATGAAGCGCTAATCACTGTTGCCGCCTCGGTGTGACGTCACAGTCTTGCATCAGCGGTTTGAACCCAGCGCGAGAGGTTGCTCTGAGGTCAGAAGTATGTGGACACCTGGCCGTCATTCAGAGCTGTTAGGAAGCGAACTGGCAACCTTCCGATACCAAGCGTGAAGTCGCGACCGATTCCCTAACCGAACCCCGGGTGCAGTGTGTAGAGCTGCCCATTGCACCAGCCACGTGCTCACTACTGCCCCCTAGTGTGTCTAAATGTGTGTCCCTAACTGTTTCCCCGCGTGCAGTGTCTAGAGCTGCCCACTGCACCGGCCACGTGCTCACTACTGCCCCCTAGTGTGTTTGATTGTAAGGATTTGGTTATGAAACAAAAATGTCACATCCTGTAATCGGTACTCATCTTTCATTTCAGAGCACCCGAATCATGAAGGGTCTGGTTCCAACCCTGCGCGGGTGCCTGAGGCCCAATGTGTACCCCCAGGTCCCGGACGGCGGGTGGGGCTGGCTCGTGGCCGTGGCCTTCTTCTTCGTGGAGGTTTTCACCTACGGAATCATCAAGGTTTTCGGGATCTTCCTACAGGACCTCACCAGCCACTTCGGCGAGACCAACAGCAGAGTGTCCTGGGTCGTGTCCATCTGCGTCTTCGTCATGACCTTCACAGGTCAGCGTCTGCACGAGCTTCTTCTATGTTGTCTGGGTTTGTTTACAGAATGTCGAAGAGGCATAGAAATCATGTTCTCCACATAAATGCTGATTTAGAGAGAGGAACGTCAATCTGATTTCGGCTTAGTGAGCAAAGGAAACGTGCTTCATTTACTTTGGGGTGGGTGGGGCGGGTGGGGCGCCCTTATGGGTGAGTAAAAGACGGTGATGAGCGAGTGAGAAAACTACAGTCGAGTCTCACGTGGGTCATTAGATCAACACCGAGTCTCATCAGAGTCTCCAGTGAGCTTCAGCTTCTTCATGATGTGCAAGTGTAGCTGCTCATGCAGAACCTGGAGATCAGATGATGTACCTAATCACAGCTAATGTCACGTGTGTGTGTGTGTGTGTGTGTCCGCAGCTCCTCTGTCGTCTGTGCTGAGTAACAGGTTTGGATTCCGACCGGTGGTGATGTTGGGGGGGTTCCTGATCAGCCTGGGAACCATCACCTCCGCCTTCACTACCTCCATCACTCAGATGTACATCACCACCGGCCTCGTCTCAGGTACTGTCGCTCACCTGTGTGTGTGTGTGTGTGTTTATAACAGTATATATATCATATATAATATTAGTGGTCAGTGATGTCGCCTCATAACAAGAAGTCCCCGGTCGTGGGTTTCCTCCAGTGTCCTCCTACAGTCCATAAACATGCAAGTAATGCAAATTGAAGATAAAAGATCCATGACTGAGCTACATAAATAGAAAAATGAGGCTCACAAGTATTTTAATGACCGCAGAGTCTGTAGGGCTTCTTCTGCCCCCCCCCCCCACACATACACACACATACCCTGAACTGCTTCTCCTGTTATTTACACTTCTAACCCTCACTTTTATTCTTTCTTTGTCCTTCTTGTCTTGTCTTTTTGTGTTTTTTTTCTTTCTTAATTGCAGTTTTGTTTCAGTGCGGATGGCGTCGACTTAAGCATCAACTGAGCACCCGGCTGTGATTCTCCCTCTGTGCTGTTTTATTTCAGGCCTGGGGTATTGCTTCACCTTCCTGCCCACCATCACCATCCTGTCCCAGTACTTCAGCCAGCGCCGCTCCCTCGTCACCTCCGTCGCCTCCACCGGGGAGTGCTTCTCTCTCCTCGCTTTAGCTCCAGGTAAACATGGCTCCTAATCAGGGTCTGTAACCCTCAATCGCTCACAACCGGTGGTCCGTTGTAATCCACCGTTTTGGATAAAGACGTCCGATAAATATTGAAAATAAAAAAGGGAAATTGTGAATATTGTATGTGAGCATGTTTTCTTGTGATTTCAGCTCTCAGCGCTCTGAAGGAGCAGATCGGCTGGAGGAATTGCATGATGGTTATTGGCCTCCTCCAGGCCTCTGTGATTGGCTTCGGGGCTCTGCTGCGACCGATCATCATCCAGCCCGACGCTTCCAAACAGGAAGTAGAGACGGGAACTCCTCTCAAGCAATGCAAGTACGAGCTGGAGAATGAGAAGACCTGCACATCTGTAAAATCTGTCGACTCTGGGGTCCAGTCCATCTCCTCCACGGAGCAGAATCCAGAGGAGGAGGAGGAGGAGGAGGACCGGGGGTGGGCGGGCTTACCTCTGAAACAGGTGGAGAGTGGAGGTGAGGAGCTTGGAGTGGCAGCTCAGGCAGAACAGCGCCCCCTCGTCTTTTCCTTACTGAAGGACGCGAGCTTCGTTTGCTACTCTCTGTTCGGACTCTTCGCCACGCTGGGCTTCTTTGCTCCGCAGCTTTACGTGATGGAGCTGGGCGTGGCGTACGGCGTGCCCCGGGACCAAGCCACCTACTTGCTGTCCGTCATGGCAGGGGCGGAGATTTTTGGCCGCCTCTCCATCGGCTGGCTGATGAACCGAAAGCCGATCCGGAAGATCTACATCCTGCTGGTGTGCACCGCGCTGCTGAGCCTGGTGCTGGCGCTCTTCCCCATCGTCTCCACCTGCTTCTGGGCACTGGGCGTCTGTTGCGCCGCCTGCGGCTTCCTGTTCGGCACTGTGGGCTCCACTCACATCCCCATGCTGGCCGAGGACGACGTGCTGGGCGTGGACAGGATGACCATGGGCGCCGGAGTCTACGTCTTCATACAGAGCTTCGCTGGTCTGGCGGGGCCCCCCATCGCAGGTACAGCACTGACATACCTGCACATTACTGCTACATCTCGTTAACCACAGTGGGACCAGAGTGGACCAGGACGCAATTCACTCGATGCACAGTTCAAAAAAGCCTTCATGTGTCAGGAATGAGTATTCACTTTAAACAGCAGAGGGCGCTGCCACTATTCTATAATAGAAATCAATAAATACAATGAATTATCTTCAATTTAATTTATAATTGACACAGAGGAGCTTCTGTGTCAGCGCCTCCTACTGGCTGGTTATGGTCCCAGTCAGAGTGGTGGAAGAAGACGGTGAGTGTAGCATGTTTAGACAAAATGTGTGTTTAACCGTGTGTGTGTGTGTGTGTGTGTGCAGGTGTACTGGTGGACCGGACTCAGGATTACGGTGCAGCGTTTTACTCCAGCGCCGCCGGCGTCTGTGTCGGGACCCTCTTCCTCTCTATGGTACGACCGGTTAAAACCGGTTTGAGCTGGTGCCAGAGGGAGACCTGGCGTGGCACACAGAGAGTCGAGGTCACGCCGGTTGACTTCCTGGAGGCGGATCTCGCCGTGGAGGGCGGAGACACGTCTCGGGATAACAGAGGGCTGCGGGTAGACGAGCATGTAAACAAACACACACACATGCTGACATAAATGAGCCTCGTCCGATCCACCCAAAGAGCATTTTTATTATGATTTAGTAAATGTGAACATGTGTTTACTCCAGATGCACTAAACATCCCACTGCTGGTATTTGAACATTTCCTGTTGGTTTAGAACTCGCACCCTCTCGCACTCTAGGGTCGTGGTAGGGGTGGGAGTCATATATGAGCATGAACAGCGCCTTCTTCTGGCTGATTGTGGTATCAGCAGGAGTGGTGGAGGTGTACAGAGAGTCTAGTGAGTTCCACCTTAATACAACTACACCACTCTCTCCTCACATTGAGAAGGTTGTGGGTTCGAATCCCCAGACGAGACGGTCCAGGTCCTTTTTGTGTAGAGGTTTGTATGTTCTCCTCGTGTCTGTGTGGGTTCCCTCCAGGTGCTCATCCAGGTGTGTTTACTTCCCACAGTCCAAAAACATTCCATGGGAAAATGATCCATGGGTGTGATATACCAGATACGTTCGGTCAGACAGTGTATTCAGTGGACAGGATGGGGCGCTTCATGCTGACGTGTTTACATTCCTCGTGCCAGTCTCAGTGCCCTCACCATGCCCGATGCCTCGGTCTCTTTTACCTGATATTGTTCCAAAGCTACCTGGTCCAAACCTCACAATTATGAGTCCTCCTCTTCCTCCTCCACCTCCTCCTGCTCATATGGCCAGTCATGCCTGTGCCTGCTGGGATTTGAACTCGCCTGAAGGCGGCAGCATCATGTTTATTATTATTAAAAATCTTTAGTATAATGATGATGATAATGGTGTCTTTATACTTTCGGTTCCCATTTATATCAGGGTGAATAATAATGTATGTTTAATTCTACCTGAATTATGTTGATGTTTTTTATTATTATTGTATTATTACTATTTTATTACTATTGTATTATTGTTTTGTTATGTTATTCTGTTATTGTCATTATTATTATTATTTAATTGCTATATAATCATTATTAATGAAGTTTAGATTTTTTCCCCTGCAGTAATTATTGTTTAATATGGTTTACATGATTTTACTGAGCATTCTCAAACTGCTGGTGTGTGTGTGTGTGTGTGTGTGTGTGTGTGAGTGAGAGAGAATGTTTTCTTACCTGCTCTGTCCGGGTTCGGTGACCCTGCCAGTGTGTGGTCGTATCCTCTCAGTACGAAGCCACATCACATTAAACACGACGTTAATCTTACTCAGATAATCATCACCACACACAACACGACAGGACCGCCGCCGTCTCTGCTGTAGGTGTGAAAACTCCCAGAACACACCACTGCGTCGCAGCTCAGACACGGCGTGCTGTTAAATCTCAGTCATTGTGTTGAGATTTCATCTTCCAGGGTTTGTTTTCTTATCTGACTTGAATACAGACGATCAGACTTGAAGCCCGGCGCATGTTCGCTCCCTTTAAGACTTGAACAACATTTTTATACTCGTGTCGTGTCTAATTTATTCTGATTTCTTTTTTTGTTGTTGTAATGAAACCAAACCACCATGTTTTAAATGCTGCACCTGTTGTACTGCAATTCTTTTTATTTCAATAAAATCAAGTCATTCACTGACTGACTGCAGTGATGTGGTTATTTCTACAGCTTATTCAGGAATAGAAGCGGAACACTCTGGAACCACCGGACAAAAAGAAAGCCAACTCCTGAGCGAGGCCCTTAACCCTCAATTGCTCAGATTGTATAGTGCAGGGGTCACCGACGTGGTCCCCGCGGGCACCAGCTCGCCCGAAACAACCTCATGAGTCGCCCGCGGGCCTGTTCTAAAAATAGCTCATTATAGTGACACTTTGTTTCCTACCTTGTTGAATTATTGTTGAAAATGATTGTAAGAAATCATTGACATGATCGGCATCTTCACATCGATGAATATCATCGTTATTAATAGTAACATGTCATTAAAGGTTATAAACTTGTGATGTCACAAGTGTGTATCAAACTGGAAGCCCTTCGCATTAGTTGGTACCTAAAAAGTAGCTCCCAGTTTCAAAAAGGTTGGTGACCCCTGATATAATGTGACTAATATAAGTCTTTAGATAAAGTTGTCTGCCAAAGTGGCTTGCAACATATGGTTGACCTGTTCAGGTGTTTAGTGTATTCGTGCAGCGTGTGTCCAACCGACCGTGATCCTAAATAGTATAAAGTGGTGGTAAAACTAGATTATAGATGGATGGATGATGTTTTATGTTACTTTAATTATTATACTGCACTGAGATTCGGTCCTAATAAAGCCGGATGCCCTTATTTGGATGATTTTGATCACGTGATGTTTTTGCCCCTGCGCTTGTGAGTCGGAAACCCCCTGTGGAACTGTGAGTCGTTAAGCTAACGGCTAAAGGCGCACTCAGAGACTGTTTACACGACGTTTGATTTGTTTATAAATGTGTTCTTTTCTCTCTTTAAACGTCTAAATTTAACGAATTGTCGGTTTAACGTTGGTCGGGATTCTCGCAGGTGGAGCTAAAGATCGTAATTTGGAAGTTTGGGGTGAAATTTTCAGGTGTTGTGTATTTTGTACCGTGTGTTAGCTCGGTTGCTAACAGTGCTAGCTGCGGCGCTGGAGGCCCTTCAGCCGGTTCCGTGTGGATTGTTTTTTTGACGGGGGGGTTGGGAATTAATTTGGACCTTCTGATGGAAGCTCGGATTGCGGATCGGGACTGATCGCCAGGTGTGATCTGGCTGGACACATGAATTGATCGTCGGGACTGGATCGGGGATCGTGTGTGTTGCGTGGACCGGATCACCTACACCGGAGCTCGAATCCAGCGGACTGTGGAGGACTTTTTTTATTGTTTTTCCCGGCTCGGCTCATCTGGACTTGATTCTGTTTTTGTTTTTTCATCATCCAGGACTCATGATGGTGTTTGGTAAGGACTCTGATCCCTGCTGGGTTTGACCTATAAGACCATGTGTGGACTCTACTGGACTCTGAGGGGTTTTACAGGCCTGACTGAGCGACTTTAGATTAGACAGGAGCAGCTGTAGCTCGGTGTGTGTGTGTGTGTGTGTGTGTGTGTGTGTGTGTGTGTGTGTGTGTGTGTGGAGGGTAGATCCGACAGAAGTGTGTGTAAACATGTCTTGTGTTCATTATAAGTTCTCTTCTAAACTGAACTATGACACGGTGACTTTTGACGGCCTGCACATCACCGTGTCCGAGCTGAAGAAGCAGATCATGGGCCGAGAGAGGCTGAAGGCTTCCGACTGCGACCTCCAGATCACCAACGCACAGACTAAAGAGGGTACGAACACACACACACACACACACACACACACTAAACTGTACAGGACACACTGATTAATAGCCTTGCTCAATGGCCCAACAGTGGCAGCTTGGTGCTTGAGGAGCTCGAACCTGTGACCTCCTCATTTCTAACCCAGTATATTATCCACTCAGCCATCAGTGGATCCTTGTGCTTTTATAATTTTATAATTATCATATTTTTGCTGCTTTACATGATAAACATAATATAAAAACTGTAAATGTGTAAGAGAACTATAAAATATAATCGTTAAACCTTTAAGAACTGTAGCATTAATGTTGAATGTTGCGCTCCATTCAGAACTTTTCTCTCTCTCTCTGTGTGTGTGTGTGTGTGTGTGTGCGCGCTCTGTTGTAACACAGTAAATCTGATGTTTTGCTTTTGGTTTGGTTTCCCCAGAATACACAGATGAAGGCGCCATGATCCCTAAAAACTCGTCCGTCATCATCAGACGGATTCCCATCGGTGGAGTGAAAGCAGCCAGTAAAACATTTGTCGTGTAAGTGTTTTTTCTTACATTCCGTGTGTGTGTGTGATTTAACAAGTGCCTCAGCCTAAATTTAAGTTATTGAAACACAAGTCACCATCGTTCAGGTACACACACACACACACCGTTCTTACTTAAACGTGTTTCAGTGAATTAATGACGACGTTTCGGCTCTAAATGTTCATTTATACCCGTGTTTCAACCGGACAGTCTGATCATCTAGTCGGTATTTAAAAGGGGTACAGTGTGAGTACATGACTCGGTGTGCACAACACGGCTCCCCCTGCAGATGCGTCTGTGCTAGTGCTGGTGTTTCGGATTCAGTTTAAGAAATCGAGTTCATATTAGTTCGTAAAAGGAATCGGTTCCATCGATTCCTCTGAATCAGTCACTGATCTACCATGGTGTAATTGTTTTTAAAATAAAAAAAAATCATCTTGCTTGTTGACACGCCATCTAGAGGTTTTTATGCAGAACTGTAGCTGATAGAAATGCACATTTTTTTCTGCATTTTTTTTACCAGCTTATTTTCATAAATGCATCTTACACTCGGCAAAATGTTTAGATGAAAGTCAGTTAGTGGTGCTGCACTCGCTCATCAAGTTTTGTGAGGTAATAATGTGCTCGGTTACTCCGTCACTAACTGATTTCCTGTCCTGTGTTTGTCTTGCAGTGACCGATTCGAACAATCTGGTGGATCTTCAAAAGCCGTATGTAACACCAACTCACTTATTCTGACACACACACTACAGTGATGTTTTCTCGTACACACACACACACACACACACACGTTACTCTGTGATGTTTTGTCTGGTTTGAAGCATCTCTGGTGTGAGATCTTGTACAGGCTGTTTATCACATTGCGTGCACACTCACACACACACACACACACACACACTGTACGTTCTCTCTCACTGAGTTGAATCTGTGTGTACAGTTGAATGTTCTGTGATTCTGATGATCTTTATAAGATCTATAAACCCTCTCTGTGTACAATCATGTCTTTATTATGAATAAAAGATGCTGTGTATCTGTTTCATCTCTGCCACACCATGTCGATGCTTCACTGTGTGTAATAACAGTATGAACGGTAATAACACTAAATGATTCGGGAGTCGTTTGTACTGCTCGTGTTCCAAGTCTCACCTGGTACTCCTGGTGTACAAAGTCTTTGATTCTTCCACCTGTTTTGATGTGAATGTTACATTCTGGTGTAAAAAGATCATTGTGTGGATGTAAATCTATGAAGGGAGTGTTTTTTTTGTTTTGTTTTTGATTACGTAATTTCTTTCTTTGACATTTGATTGAAATAAACGTTGACGGAGCAAGTGTGTGTTCCAGTCTCTCCATGACTGCGTGCTCTCGGTCGGATCTGAAATGCGGTTCTGAATTTTAGCATGCGGTCACTCGGGGTGGGCATGGGGTTCAGCGCAGGACCAGATGAGAACCTGCACACACCATTAGGGGTGTTTCCTGTCACCCTGAGATGCTCCAGAATAAAACTTCATTCATTCTGACGGCTCACAACACAGCCGGACTTGTTTAGTGACCGGATCCTAAATCTGTGGGTCCTTGATCTTACACTTGGGGATCTAGTTACTCATTAATAGCTGTCATACATATCCAGATCCACTTTACATTTACTGTGTTTAGTAAAGAGGTGAGTTTTATTGTACAATAACTTTTGAACAAGCATTTCTCAGGTAATAATTTAAGTCTCTTTGTTTTTAATCGTCTCTATTCTTCCTCCAAGTCTCCCGTGTACAGTATATAGTCGTCACATATAGTCAGTAGTTACATGGCATAGCACTACTTGTTCTGAGCTGAGCCACGAGCACACGGGCGTCCACACGAGCACTCGGGCGTGGCTTCTAGAGCAAAGCTTGTGGATGGAGGCCATCGTGAATCATGAACCAGCTCAGAATTCAGTCGCTGTTTGGTTCTTTTTGGTCTGGCAGCAGAAATGAATGGAACTAAGATTCCCTAAATCAGTTTAATGTTTACTTCAATCTTAAACTTTATCTGCATAATTATTTTCTTTGTATTATTAGACACATCTCATGTGTGTGTGTGTGTGTGTGTGTGTGTGTGTTTGTGTGAGCTGTTGTCGGGACTCTACTTTTAAATAAACAAAAGTAAACATCCTTAAATGTTGGTTCCTGCTTTGATGTTCTGATGGTTTCATTAAAGTTGATCACTTTTTAATCAACTTTACTGAAAACACTTTTTGTTTGTGATGAATCCTGTCGAGTTTTGTCACGTGTTTGTGCACTAAAGCTGAAACAGGATTTTATTCTTGTGTTTTTGTTATTATTAAGTTATTATTCCAGATCTTTGTACACATTTCTGTATTGAATTGAAATGAATCCCATTTCTACAGATGTGTATTGTATCGAAGATAAATTTGTGTGTGTGTGTGTGTGTGTGTGTGTGCGTGCGTGCGTGCGTGCGTCAGTGTAAATGTTGAGTCGAATTCTTTATTTCGATTCTTATGCTCTGATGTTGAATGAAATGTTCTCAACTCATCCTAAAGCAATAAACGTTGTGGTGGTGTCCACGTCCACGCGGTGTCTTCCTGCCCTGCGCGGCGTGTGTGTGATGCCGTGTGCGTGTTCTCATGTCGATGTGATGTAATTTCTTGTGCAATGTTTTGTTTTTATGAACAGATTGATGATGTTCCCTCCATTACTCTGGCCCAGCTCTCCAAGGTACTATCAACCTGTGTTTCTTACCTCTCTTAATTAGGATGTGTAGTGATCGTATCTGTACATTTGTGCCGAGCTTAAATCACACACACACACACACTAGGATTTGTATGTCATGATTTTACTGCCCACACTGATGTTAATGTTCCACTTGTTCTGTTGGATGTTCCTTCACTCATCAGTGACGTCGCTCCGTATGAAGCTCCGTGTGTGGTGGTACCAGGAGATGATGGGATCGTTCTGGGTTCTCCATGTGTACATTTATTTTACGTTCTTCACCTATTAGATTTTGTGGGGGGGGGGAGGGGGAGCGCCACTGATGAGTGAAGAAACCGACAGGAGAGATGATCAGATTTCAAACTGATGCTGTAAATGTCTGATACTTTGTTGTTACTTGTGCTGGAATGAGACGTCAGGATTCTCGGTGCTGTAACGAGGACGCTCCGTGCCTGAACCCGTTATGGAGGGGAGTACCCAAAAAGCCTTTCGCTCCAATTAAAAACTGCATTTCTCTTGCTCGCCGGTAACGGCTCTGATCGGACGTAGCGCTCGTTCCGGTTACACAGGAGTGTTTTCCTTAATTTTTTGACACAGAAGAGGATTTTTATTTACATCTTTTTTGTTGTTTTTGGATCCGAATCATCTCATGGACGCTCACACTCATGGACTTGAACAACAACGGCCATAAAAGCATCTGTAATGATCTTCAGATTCTTGTATTGTTCGACTGTGTGATGTTCTGCTTGTATGTGATTGTACGTTAAGGTGATCTGACTGTACCTGGGTGTGTGCTGATGATTCTCACACTCAGCACTATTTGACAGGGTGGAGGTGGGATGGGGTCTCTGTGGTCTTGGGGTGTTTGTGGTGTTCTCATATTTTCTTGTCCTACTGAAGAGGACGCTGAACGACCGGTGCTGGTACCTTCAGTGGTAAGTTATTTTGTACCTTCAGTCATGTTTCCATGTGCTACCCTGACGGGTTTAATTTGGGGTGGGAGGAGGTGGGGAGGAAAGTTAGTGGACATGGACAGAAGGTACAAAAACTCTTGATGGTGCCACCCTGGTCTTGTTCTCTCATGGGTTAACTGAACGGTTGTAACTAGGGTGGGTGAGTTCTGAAGTCATCGAGTTTTGGGTAAGTGGACAAACCAGCTGTGTTTGGTAGGTTCACTCAGTGCTGCAGGTCCCAAGCCAGTAAATGTTTGCATTAAAGAAGTGCCCCGTTCTCACCCGGGTCATCTGCACATACCCAGTGTTGCAGGCAAATCTCCGGCAGCACCGTGTACCCATGAGGAGATGCACACACCTTTATTTATAATAACCATTTCACCCTCGGATGACGGAACATTTTCGGGCATTAATTGGAATTTCGTTCGTTCTCATCCAGTTGCTGAACGGGTCCCGAATCCCGAACCATTGTTAGTGTTTGTAGGGTGTTTTTGGGGTAAATGTACAAGACTCTCACGGTGAGGTTCAGTGGAGGTTCCTCACTCTGCATTTCTTTGGACTGAATAAGAATCCATGTGACATTCTCACCAATCCAAAGTAAAAGGAACCTCTCGTTTTGTGGGGTTTGGTCGAAGGCTTGCGGTACTCCCCGTCCCAAAACATTCCTAGTGAAGACGGATGGGCGGCGGCTCTTTACAGCCCTGAGGATCTCTGCGCTCACTGGGGGGTACATTTGAGGTCTTGACGTTTGCTTTTGTGAAAAACGTTATCGTTGCACAGACGGCCAACCTGGCGGAAGCCAACGCATCCGAGGAGGATAAGATCCGCGCTATGATGTCACAGTCCAATCATGATTATGACCCCATACAGTGAGTAACACACACACACACACATATGCATCACACACACATTACACCAGGGTGTGTGTACTCACTCTTCACTCGTTTTTTTTTCCTCGTCTTTGTAGTTACACCAAGAAGCTGGTCGGTCCTCCTCCACCCAACTACACCTGCTTCCGCTGTGGCAAAACTGGACACTACATCAGGAACTGCCCCACCAACGGGGTAACTGGGTTTTCATTACTACTACACACACAGGTGCTCCGGTGTCCTCCTACAGTCCAAAAAGACAATAACACAAAACTGATCCATGATATCGACTTGTGTACTGAATACATCTTGTGTGTCTCACGAACGTGACTGTACCGATTGTACTGCCGCAGTCCTCGCGTGGCGCCCCCGTGTGTCAAATGAATCCGACGTTTTTCAACCGTATGAGTAATTCGCTGCTCCGCCGCTCGCGTTAGCAGGATAAAAGTTTCGAAGCTCCACAGCGGATCAAGAGGAGCACCGGGATTCCACGCAGCTTCATGATGGAGGTCAACGATCCGAGCACGAAAGGAGCCATGCTGACCAACACGGGGACGTACGCCATCCCCACCATCGACGCGTAAGCGCACGCACACACACCCATCTAAATGGAACCTGCTCCTGATGTTCATCTCAACTGTGGTTTATTTCAGTGAAGCTTACGCGGTGGGGAAGAAGGAGAAGCCGCCGTTCGTCCCTCAGGATCGCTCCTCCTCCTCAGACGACGAGGACCCCGTCCCAGACGAGCTGCTGTGCCTCATCTGCAAGGACCTGATGACTGACGCCGTGGTGATACCCTGCTGTGGGAACAGTTACTGTGACGACTGTGAGTCTCTCTCTCTCTCTCTCTCACACACACACACACACACACCGGTAGGGCCTCGAGTTCTTACTAACATGTCCGGTCGTCTCTCACTTGCAGGTATCAGGACCAGTCTGTTAGAGTCGGAGGAGCACATCTGTCCCACCTGTAACCAGTCCGAGGTCTCGCCCGACGCCCTCATCGCCAACAAGTTCCTCCGCCAGGTAAACACACACACACACTTCCTGACATCGCAGAGCAGGGGTGCTCACACCCTGATGTGGGTGGATTTGACTGAAATCGCCACCGTGTGCCCGTTTCTCTCCTCTCAGGCGGTGAATAACTTCAGGAACGAGACCGGCTACACCAAGAGGATGCGCAAAAGCACCGGCCAACCCTCCGTCCCCGCCCCCAAACC
>JAOUQU010124447.1:0-15392 GCA_028566735.1 Ammoglanis amapaensis | reverse complement strand
GTCAAAAAGATATGAAGGGGCAAGATTATGTAGAGCTTTGAAGGTTAGAAGGAGTATTTTATAATTAATGCGATATGTGATGGGAAGCCAATGAAGCTGCTGTAAAACAGGAGTAATATGATGGATTGAAGGTAATGAAAGTAATGAAATGTCAAATCACAATGTGAATCTTTAGATTGTAATAATGCTTATATTAATATTTCAAATAATTATATTATAATCATCATTTCTTTTTTCTGCAAACTGTTATTACAGATGTTGTATAAAGTTTTTTGCTACCTGGCAACATGAAAATAAATAATCTAAACATCTTTTAAACATGTTATTTATAGGATTTATCTCCAGGTGACATCAGCAGCACCGAACAACAGCAGATATTAAAGGTATTTGTAATAAATACAAAATAAAAACAATAAGAAATAGTTTTTATTAGTGTCTCTGCTGTGGAACAATTATTACTATTCTAAATTAATACAAACTAATATCATATTTTTAAAGCTGTTTGTCATCTATAATGTTCGAACCTGGTTTGGATTCTTTACTATTGTTCATGTCTGACCACGTGCCAACAGAACCAAAGACTTAAATGTGAATGTTTTTATAACTAATGCGAGCTAATTATAGACATAAATCTTATTATCTACTGTACAGCTCATGTTATAATCATGTTATAATCATGTTATAATCATGTTATAATCATGTTATAATCATGTTATAATCATGTTATAATCATGTTATATCAGAACAGTCTTTGTTGGTGCTAATTTATCCTGAAACATGACAGCATTGGTGTTTATAAGATTCAGGTCGCCATGATGTGACAAGAATGCTGTTACTGACACAGACGACCACTAGATGGCGCATCATACACAAAGTAAAATAATTTAGGAGCTAAACTTGTTAATTATTTTATTCTATATTAATAATCAGTTATTCAGTGTTGTTATAGTGTTATTATCAGCTATTCCGTGTTATTACAGTAACTTACACTCCACACAATAATCGTCCTGTATGAAGTTTAGATGATCAACGTTTATTTATTCACGTCACAGGATGCATGAATCTTACAAGATTAAATTATATCAGGATTTTAAACACAATATTAACATTCCTGAAGATTAATACAATAATAACATTTTTAAATGGTCGTCTTACACTTACAAACAGCTGTCATGGTTGCCAGGTTGGAATATTTTACACTAACTGTCATGGATGAACAACATTTGTGCAGGTCTGTAATAATTAAGTAGCTCGGAATGTAAAAAAGAATATGAATATTGTAAATAAAATTCTGGAAATAAATGCAAATATTTAGATGCAGAAGTTTTATATGTGTGTGTATCATAAATGATGCCACATTTGTTTATGTTGTTTGTTTTTTATGAATTTTGGCTGATTTTTTTGTTGTTGGAAGTCACTGTTGTAATATGGCTTCAGGGAAATTACTGAAATCTTCTTGTTTATTTGTTTAAAAATAATAATAATTATTATAATTATAATAGCTGTTAATAGCTGTCAGATTTAAAAAGCTCTTGAATAGAAAAGTACTGGCAGACCCCCACCACCACCCCCTCCAAAAAGAAACCCCACAGTGTTTTACACTTCCGTTTACTGTAGTAAAGAAGGAAATTAGTTTCATGATGGCGGCTGTAAAACTGCTCGTCATTTTATACATTTTTCTCTCAGCTGAAGGTAAATCAGATTATTTCATGTTTTTTTATTACATAGATCTGAAAATATTTTATATAAGCTCGAATAATTATTTTAAATAATTTACTACTGTAATAATACTACTGTTAGTTTTAAAGTGTTGGATTTAATTATTTTTATAAAACTTGTACATTTTAGGTTTTTATTGATCTGATAAAAATATTACTTTTATTATACAGAGAAAACCAACAACTTGTAATGAATAAACTTTTACATTCCACTGATTGAACGAGTCTGAACCGTGTAGGAACCGTTATGAGGAACCGTTTAGAATCTTGTGTATCGTAGAACAGAATTTACACTACTGCTGCTCCTGGATAGAAATAAATATCATTTAAACTTTTATATTAAGTTTTATATTTAATGACACATGAGGAACAATTTTTATACAAACACAAACAAATTAAGATTCATTAAAATTTACATGTGAACTGAAAATTATTCCTGAAGCTGAGAAACTGTACAAAACTGTCATCAAAGTAAAAGAGATTCAACCACAATAATCAGACGTAAAGATGTTCGATTTTATTCAATGTTTATTTAGATTCATATATTTGTGCTGCAAAAAATACATGTTTTACAAAAACTACAAAAGTTTATAATCTATTTACTAATATATGAGATCTCTATATAAAGAGTTTTAATCTTATTACTGAGTGTTTATTATATTTTATTATTGTAACATTAAAACACTGATTCCAGATCAGAAACACTATAATAATAATATTAATAATAATAATAATAATAATAATAACACAATGTTCTGTTTTATTCTCTTTTACAGTGTCCAGTGTTGTTGTGTATCGGCGGGTTAATAGTTCTGTTCAACTGGACCTACAAGAACAAATCTCACAGTTTAATGAACTCAGGTGGACATTTAATGACACCAAGTACATTCTGAAATATTACCATAAATATAATGAGATAAATAAATATTCGTATAAAGATCGAGTGGATTTTAACACTGAAACACTGAGTTTAACTCTGAAGAATTTACAGAAGGATGATTGTGGAGAGTTTGTGGCAAAAGCTGAAACTGATCAGGATAAAATAGTGGCTCAGTACAGTCTGCAAGTTCTGGGTGAGTGTAGATATATACTAGCATGTACCTGTCTGTCTCTACCTGTCTGTACCTGTCTGTACCTGTCTGTACCTGTCTATCTGTCTCTACCTGTCTGTCTGTACCTGTCTGTACATGTCTGTCTGTACCTGTCTGTACCTGTCTGTACCTGTCTGTCTGTACCTGTCTGTACATGTCTATCTGTACCTGTCTATCTGTCTCTACCTGTCTGTCTGTACCTGTCTGTACATGTCTGTCTGTACCTGTCTGTCTGTACCTGTCTGTACCTGTCTGTCTGTACCTGTCTCTCTCTCTGTACCTGTCTGTCTCTCTCTTCTTTATGCCTGAACACATAACAGAAGGTACTGCAGTACTCTGCTGTAGCATCAGCCTGAAGCAGAACTGCTGATGCTAGTGGGCACTACAATACTCACATCTATAGGAATGAAAGAGGAACCATTACAGCATCATATATAATCATTATATTTATCTTCTAATAAAACTCACATCTCTCACATCTTTCTCTCAACTTTCATCTTTAAACATGTTAAATCTTTGAATCTAAAGTAAATAAGCGCCTCCTGCTGGTCTCTGCTAGTGTCTCTGTTCAGGACTCCGTGTGTATTTGTGTTCTACAGATCCAGTGAAAGAACCTGAAATCACCTCCCAGATCATCAGTACCGAGTGTCACGTGACCTGTTCAGGTCTCAAACTCATCATCAACTCGACCACTGAGGATCAGACGTGTGAGGAGAAGAACATAACATCGCCCCCTAGTGTCCTGGAGACATTTTCTCTGTGTGTTAATAGCGGCCGTATCACCTGTAATCACAGCAATCCAGTCAGTTCAGAAATCACCTGGAAGGAGATAAATCACATCTGTCCTCATCTGGCTAAAAGCAGCAGTAAGTAAAATATTATTATTATAAACCTGCACTGGTGATTAAATGTTAAGCATCACAGTAAACAACCAAAATTCCAGTGCAGGTGTGATAAATGTATACATGTACATAATACATTGTGTGTGTAACATAAATACAAACTGAAATGATCATTTATAAATCATTTATAACTTGTCATTAGTGACCTATAAACACACTACAGACGAGATATTTCAGGTTCAAACAGATAAACTTTATTGTTTTATTTGTAAATATTCATATTAAATTGTGAATTTTATATTTGAGTTGGAGCATGAGCATGTTCTCCCCTATGTTCCATCACTAACACTCACTACATGTTTGGGAACTGAGGAATTAATTATTAAAGATTTATAAGTAAATTATTTCCTTTTCTTACTTGATGTTCATCTTCAGTTATTCAGTTGATTTAAGGTTGAACATTATTTATAAATCATTATTTTCAGTTTTTATTTGTGTTTTACACAAAGTCCTAAATTCATTGGAATTGTGGTTATAACTGATTATTACTCAACAATACAGATATGATAATAATATATTAATAATAATTTCACTGTAGTCTGAACTTTTTATGTGTTTCATTAATTTCATTTAACAGTTTAATTAATTTAAACTCATAAATATTTTGTTTCTCAAGAATTGAAACCATCATCCAGTTGGAATAATATCATCATCTGTGTTGTCACTGCCATCATCATCTTCATCATCTTCATCATCATCAGGCACTTTTGTCATTGTCAACAAAGCCAGACACTAGAAGGTATTTATTATTATTATTATTATTATTATTATTATTATTAGTAGTAGTAGTAGTAGTAGTAGTAGTAGTAGTAGTAGTAGTAAGAGTAGAAATATTAGTTTTATGTTTATTAGTAGTAGTCATAGTATTAGTATGAAATAGATTATTCATATTGGCAAAAAGTACTTTGGAAAACTTAAGTCTCAGTCCTTTTTAGTGTTTCACGTGAACAATTAGTTTTTCCCTGAAGTTAGCTTATCTTGTGATGCTAAAATCTTACAGTTAGCTTTAGGCAATGCATTAACTAGTGTTGTAGATTTCAGTTTTGTCGACCAGTTGGCTAAATTGAGTGAGAAGCCGATTGTCAGAGGATATTGAACAGTGCCCATTGGACCCTGAGAGATTAAGGAGGGTCAGATGGGTTAGAAACAGGGTTAACAACTGCCCCAGTAATGGAGTTTGCTTTCTTCTAAAGGACTGACCTTGTATGTGTGTCACTTATTACTGTGTTCCCTGCTGCTATTAAGATTCTCTGTAGTGATGTATGAGTGCATATGTGTGTATACACTTCTTTGTGGATTTTGCCAATAGCCAATGAATGAATAGCCCTTTCTGTGACAATGAAAGGAGCACAACAGCAAATCATGTAACGATTGACCTGACGATTTCAAAGGGCTGCTTGAGTTTGGGTTAAACTGAGAGACATAACTCCCTTTGTTTTCTGCTGTCAAATTCTTCTTTCATTGGCCTTGATGCTTAATGAAAATTAGGCTCAGCAGTGGTCCAACGAGAATTAGGCTGTATTAGACATACAAACAGGGATTCATTACCTTCTCTATGATGTTGTGCTGTTTCTGCAGTTCTCAAAACAGATTTAGTTTGGAACATGTAATTATGACGACTTTTAAACGTACATTTAAAAACACACTTAAGCAAATGTTTGACAATATATGTCCAGTGTGAAGTGAGTGCGAGATTTGTTTACCATGTCTTAGATTTTTGGGTAATTCTGTTGATAATAATTATATGATAATAATTATTTAATCAAAGTTTATTCCCAGACTGACAAGCACAGAAATGCCCTTGCTTGTCTAAATGTTTGAGGGTTGTGGGCCATGCTCAAACAGTTACAATTAATTAATAATGGTCTTAATTGAGTAATAATTTTATGTATATTTGTAGAATTTAACATTGTTTTAGTCATAACTGTGAATCACTTGGGTGAAAATGTCAATGTGATTGAATTTTAAGTGGCCCAACAGTGGCAAACTGGTTATGTTCAACCTTGAAATATCAACTGCTGAGTTACTTTTTTATTAAATGATTGTTTCATTTTTTTGGCTGTATAGTTTTGCATTAGTGGTTTAAAACAATATCACTGGCTTTCGTATAATGTAAACTTCACCAAGAATTTGATCATTATGAATAAGATTGGGAAGTTAAATGATGAATCCATAAGTTTTTCTAACAGTGAAATTGAGTGTCACAGAGCTCCAGGGTCCTAGAGATTTAGGTTGTATAATATTTTAGCTACTCTGTAGTAAATATGCAATCATGATAGATTGGGCGACTTAGTGCTGTCACCTTACACCAAGGAGGTCCTGAGCTTGATCCCCAGGTGGGTCGATACGGGTCTTTCTGTGTGGAGTTTGCATGTTCACCCCATGCATTTGTGGGTTTCTTCCGGGTGCTCTTATTTCCTCATATATTCCAGAAACATTCAACTAGGATCACTGGAAACACAGAATTGTCTTATAAGACAATTGTCTTATAATTGTCTTATAATTGAAAGCATTTCACTGCCGGTTGTACTATGTATAACTATGTATGTGACAAATAAACTTTGATTTGATTTGATTTTTTATAGATATATAGGTACCTAGCCACTAGGACTATAGAGCTGGTTACAAGCTGAGTAAGTGTCAGGAAGGGCATCTGCTGTAAAAACTGTGAATCTGTCAATTATACATAATGCATACGATGTGCTATGGCACTCCCTTATGAGAGTGTTGTAGGAGTATGGGCGTATTTAAAGTACTGTGTAATAATAAATTCAAATCACACACCATCCATTTTTGTAAACTTTATTTTAAACAAAGATGTCTTTCATAATAAGATAACTTCACATTCACAATAACATATAGGTCATACATGCACTTTTTGCATTAGCAAGCCCATAATGAGTAAGCCAAGGACCAAGAATAACAAGAAGACCTCATTACAGTTATGAGAATAAAACCTTGAAAAAAAACAGAATCATAAGGGACTCCTATTTTGCTAGCCATTTTAATATTGGCAGACATATATAATATGAAATCCAAAACAGCAGTTCTATCTGCACAAAAATTGAAAGCCTTGAGTGAAACGATGACTTCTTTCAGAAAAAAATGATATATAGCAGTTATTAGTTTTTTGTTTCAAAGACCGCAATGTAAAATAGATTTTAATCTCAGGCAAACACTTTGGAATGCCACACAATAAGAACCATTGGGACGGAGTACAGAAGGACAGAAAAATATGATCTTTAGTGAATACGTGTCTTCAATAAGTCTAAAAATTCTGGTTGGCAAACTGTTCTCTTGTTTGATTTTATAACAGACTTAGCAGAATGTCCTGCCACACTATCTCAGTGGCGCATATTTCATCATACCAAAACTTTTTTCTTTTTGATTGATATGAGTGTCACAGATATGGGTCATCATTTTATAGTAGAGAGCAGAATGTTTGGTTACATGGGTTCTGGTAGAGGACAAAAGGTTTGTTTACATGGGTTCTGGTAAAAGGGTAGAATGTTTGGTTAAATGGGTTATGATAGAGTGCAGAATGTTGGGTTACATGGGTTCTGGTAAAGGGTAGAATGTTGGGTTACATGGGTTCTGGTAAAGAGCAGAATGTTGGGTTACATGGGTTCTGGTAAATAGCAGAATGTTGGGTTACATGGGTTCTGGTAAAAGGGTAGAATGTTGGGATACATGGGTTCTGGTAAAGAGCAGAATGTTGGGTTACATGGGTTCTGGTAAAAGGGCAGAATGTTGGGATACATGGGTTCTGGTAAAATGGTAGAATGTTTGGTTAAATGGGTTCTGGTAGAAAGCAGAATGTTGGGTTACATGGGTTCTGGTAAAAGGGTAGAATGTTTGGTTACATGGGTTCTGGTAGAGAGCAGAAGGTTTGGTTACATGGGTTCTGGTAGAGAGCAGAAGGTTTGGTTACATGGGTTCTGGTAGAGAGCAGAAAGTTTGGTTACATGGGTCTACCTCTGAATAAAAAAAGGTATTGGTGGTTCTCACTGCTCATGACCCAAAGTATCAAACATTTTGCTCTTTTCCAGAACCTTTGAAACCAAACATTAGAGAGACGAATGTTTGGATACATGAATGTTGTCATACCTGAAGTAAAAAGTATTGGTATAGGTATGCCCACTCCTCATGGCATGAGGTGTCAATGCTACATTTAGCCAACGTGTCTGAAATAATACGGAACATTGGGTGTTTAGCAAAGAATCTTGGTAGAATTGTTGCTGCTTAAGGTGGGACAACTATTCTTGTGTTATTCTTGTGTTATTCATTAGGTAATTGTTTATTGTTAGGACCTGAAACTAGTGTGAATAATGCAATAAAATATTTTTTTTTCATCTTTTTGTTGTCCTCAATTATCAAAAACGATCTTTTGTGGATTTAACACTGTACTTTAGTCATTCAGAGAAACCTGACGACAAAGATTTTATATATATATATATTTATATATTTGTGGTTTTTAGCTTTTCATAAAGTGGAAAGTTTGGGATATTTTTTCTGAAAAAAAAGAACGGTTTCACTTTCAGTGTTAAAAGTATTTTAGTGTTTAAAGCAGGCGCTACTTGCTTAGTTCTGATATCTAAACCAGACTTTGCATTCAGTCCTAAATATTCATTGTATTTTATATGTCAATTTACATGTTTTTGGCAGAATTCAAGACTGGAAATCAATGTTTATTGCTGAGAATACTTCCAAAAATATATTCAGATCCAGGCAGTGGTTGGTTACATCTCAGTTGTAGCACATTAAGTTAAGGAAGCTTGTGCACAATATAAAGCTCTGGTTTCAGAATTTCTGTCCTATTATTGCAGCTGTTTCAGTCGTGGGCAGCACAGAGACTTAACCTTTATCCAGACAGAGCCGGACACCTCCAGTGTCCACCCACTTGGGTTGTCACCTATGACCCTTTAACCTCAGGTCAATTGTTAGGAGGTCATCCTTAAAGAGACTGTTTTGTTTCAGGCTACTCGGTCTCTGAGCCTCTGGGTTTTAGATGCTGTCATCACTGCTAGTGATCTGCTCAGGATGGGTTGATTAGCAGGTTTATCCTTTGTTCTGTTGGGCTCCGGGACGAGGGCACGGTGCACAACTATAGGTCAGAGGGCTCGCATTGCCTGCAATGAGCTTTTAAACATAACCAGGAAGACTGCTTCAGTCAAGCTAATCTAAAACTCATGTCTGGACTTCCATTATAAAACATTTCTTTAATAGATCTTTCCAGAATACTCAAAAAGGGTTTGCTGAAAAAACACGATGATGAGAAACAAGAGCAGATTTAGGTATGACAAATAAATCAAAGTAGTCTACAACCATTCTATGTGTGTGCATTTCTTCTGGCACATATTTGATATTAATTCTTTTGACCAGCATTCGACTGTATTGCTATTGCAGTATAGTCTTGGATGTGTTCTCTCTGGGTTTTCAGGTTCTATAGTTTTTGTGATATGTGCCTGTGGCATGTGTTTCCTCCAGAATAATGGTAGATGATATTTCAATACAAAAATCGATAATTACTGAAGGAAAGACTACTACAGTGGTATATAAAAGCATACAAATTACAGAATGTTTTGTCAGCAATTAAACTACTTTGCTTAAATAAAATAATAATGAAATAACTGCAATGATTAGTTTGAGCACAATCATGTGCTCAATGTTTTTACAATCGTGTAAAAACATGCCATCAACAGCTAGGGAGATCAATTAATCAAATGCTGAGCATAGCACAGTGCTAAGCCAACAAAAGTAACAGGCAGTGATTAAGCATATGTTGGGGCAACAGGTAGTGTCAGTTCCTGTCAGATTTAATATCTTTTATGTGGTTCTTGCATTTATTTATTTCCTAGGGTCGAATCTGATTTAAATCAAAGACCAATTAAGACATGAAATTATTTGGATATACCACTCAAAAGTGCCATGTGTGGTGCCACGTGTGATCAAGTGTTGATGAATGAGGGATCCTGTACCATTTGTAATAATATTTCTATCCTTAAAGGGTCAGCATATTGGAACTAGTTTAGCAAATTTATGCCGGAGCCCATGGAGAAATGTAAACAACTGTGTGTGTGTGTGTGTGTGTGTGTGTGTGTGTGTGTGTGTGTGTGTGTGTAATTACAAGTTTCAGGTAATGTACACCTTCCTTAACCACGCCCAATAGAAAGCTTTTGTGTTTGGAAAAAATAGAAAGTTCTGTGTTTTCTGAAACGGGGAGTTGAATTGAGGCCAAGCAACAACAATCTGAGTAAAAAAACTAAGCAACTGATGGATGTTTGACCCAGAGGTCAATTCCATCTTTCATATTTGTCATATTAAATGATACGTAATTATTGAACAAAACATGCACACAGTTCAGCAACTATCTTTCATTCATTGCCCATTTTCTTCCATTGTCTCAGTTCTCATAGCTACTGGGACTTTTCGTATCTCTTGACTGCATTTATTTGGAAATGTGGGAGACAACCAGAACACCTAGAGGAAAACAATTATACAGGGAAGCCAAAGTGATAGCGTTACCCAATGCCCCAACCCTGACACCTACAACTAACATAATGAAGAGTAAATGCATGTAAGGCTCACGTCAGCATTCAAGACTCAGACCCACACAGATTTGGAAGAAATAAAATGCAGAGTATTGTGTGGTTGAATGGGAAGTGCTGTGGGAAAGTTTAGGGGATTTTAATCCTAGGTAGAAAAATAGTTCAGTTTCCCTTTTTTAATTCTGCCTATACAGATAAATTAGGCCTCTTTCAGTAGGATTTGATTTGTTATATTCTTTGTATTTGTATTTTTTTAATACAGTTGTACAACCATATATTCTAAAAATCAGCTTTCGTAGATTTTCAAAGAAAGATATTTGCTATGGAAGTTACAAACCACAACACACTCTACCTTTAACAGCTACAGTGGATTCATGTTCAAAAACCTTCATCTGTGTATTAACGTGTCTCTTATTCTACCCCAAAAAATTAGTTGTGAGCTTTCCAAACTCAGTTACCCAGGTCATGTTTTTATCTGCCTTAGACCATCTTGATGAGTTTTATTAACCGATTGCTAATTGAATTACTGTAGTGTTGTTAGTAATGTCTTTAAGTGATTTGAAGTGAACTTAGCATTAATAACAAAACAAAATAATTGCCACAATGACGACTATTTTAAATGCTTTCTAGTTTGTTGTTGGTCTGGCTTGATTAAAGTTGATTAAAAAAGGTTTTACAATCAGAATCTTTTTTTTTTCATTTCTGTGCTTTTTTTACACAGATAGGGATTATTTATCCACGTTTAAACCCATCTGTGCAGTGAAATACACATTTACACACACTAGTGCACATACACTAGGGGCTGTAGTGAGCACATGTACCTGGCACAGTGGGCAGCCCTCGCCACAGTGAGTAGGGAGCAGTTGCATCATAGGTGCTTTGCTTAATGGCACATCCATCATTACCTGTAAACTCGAAATCAAACCGGCAACCAACCAATCACAAGCCCAGGCCTCTAACCACCGGGTCACACCGGCCCAATGATATGAACTTAAACATGATTGTTGTTACATTTATTCATCAAAATAAATGTAACAACTCAGAACCTGCGTCTAGTATGTCCAAGTAAAATATCGTTTTATTTCAAAGTGAAATGGATTTTTGTGAGTACATTTTCCTTCACGAACCTTAGTTATAAGTGATTCCTTAAATTTGTATGATAGCTTTGATCCAGTGACTGTTTCTGGTTGTAAGCTGGGTAAAGTCTTTCTTTTTCATTGTTTAGATGGACACCATGTTCTTAGTAAATAAAACCGTATTGTTCCAGTAATTTCAATCCAAATGTTTTTGTTTTTTGGATATCGGACTGTATCTTGTATATGCTCGAGTCGTGCTGTCTGACTGAGCACCATCATCTTGGTTTGATGTTTATGAAACTGCAGTTTATCCAGTTTCTGGCACTCCTTATACTTATGTGAGTTATTTAGCTTCGTGTGGCGAAGAACATTTGATGTGCTTCCACCTTTTTGCGGTCACATTATTTTAAATATTAATGCCATTTGTTCAGAGTCCAACCTTTTTTCTATTAAACCACTTCTAACCTACTGCTGTAGCCCTTTTCCAATGGTAAATGTACCTAGCAGCTTTTGTCATGTCTGTTTCTTATTGTGCATAATCAACATGAGTCACTTAAGTAACAATATCAGTATGACGAAGTCCAACAAACTACAAAACTACTAAATTCAATATAAAAAAATATATCACATATTTCCATTAAACAGGCAATCTGTCCTATTTACTCTCTGTTATATATTAATGTCATTGCTTTGAAATCTTTTTTAAACTGGCCAAGTCATTCAGTTTCCTCATGACCCAGTGGATGGGAGCATTGTAATCCTTGGATAACTGAGATTGCTGAAATTTACTCTACCTTTATATCAACCTTTGTGAAATGACACAAAATTATTTGTGAAATGTTAAACTCGACATCAGCACTTTTGTTTAGTTTATTTTAAATGTTTAAAAACCCGAATGACATGAAAACAATAGGAACACACCCAAAGTAACTATCAAAATGTATAGAAAGAACAGTACTGTATGTACAGTACACACTTTGCCTCAAGGTATTGACACACAGTGTATTAAAGCAATAGAATAGAAAAATTAACTTAATTAAGTGGCTTTTATTAATATTCTCCTCATCGTTTGTGTATCTTCCTTGCAGTTGGATTGGTGCTCTGACCAGGGCAATTATGTATGCCTTTTGCCAGTAAATACATACATTTATTTTTTTAAAATCCCCAATCCCAGTAGGTGTTGACAGAGGGTTCAAATGGTTAAGATCAAATAAACAACTTAAAACTTGGCAGGACATTGGATTCCAGAGTATAAAAGTCTTTTTAATGCTGGGTAAATGTCCTGGATCATATATTTTTGTTTTCTAATACATAAAATACATTTAATTAACACAAAAGTTATAAAGTTTTTGTGAGAAGTTTCTTTTTCTAGAACTTGCACCTCCTGCTTTCTAGATCTTCACTAAGGCTCAACTGGCCCTGGATAGAATTATTACAATACAAATGATTTTGTGTTGCCTGTATATAACTGAACACTGGGTTGATTAAAGAGGAAAGAATTCTGTTCCTAATGAATGTCAGTTTGAGAACGTCAGGTCTTTCTTTAACTTTATTTACCAGCCTAAATAAAACGATTGGCTAATGGCATTGTTATAGTATTTGTATCCTGTTGCTAATACTGTTTTTAATCATGCCATTAAAATAATCTTGTCCACTATGCAATACTAAACTGATTAACCGATACGTCTGCGTTTATAAATGGAAATGAAATTCATGATGAAATCAGAATGTTTTAATGAGATAAAGCTGCGTCCTGGAGCCATGAACAAAAGCAATTTATAAAAAAAAGTGTTTACTTCTAATACCAAACTTTTTTTTTCATATCTGCAGTGTTATAAGATGGTATAAATTAGTGAGTGTTGTACTGATATCTGGTGGCCTGCACTTTAGATCTGTATGTGATCTGTAAATGTTCTAAACAAGCACATGTTTGTCTTTAAGGTAAAGTGGAAAGAAATTTTTGTGTGATCATGTTTATATGTATGACTTTCTACAATTAATTCAGCAAGGTTGTTGTTTTCTTGTCTGGCTTGACATGCTTTTCAAAGATAAATCTCATTTTAACAACTTTGATCATGAAAGTAACAGTCCATAATTTTTAATTGTGATTATTTGCTTTTTATCCCAGTATCATGTGCATGGTTATTAGGTAAAGTAATTATAATGCTTTCCTGTACTGAGCAGAACTTTAGACTAGCATACACCCACTTCAACATGCATGTTTCTTTTCACCTGTCACACCATGGCCTACATGACTCCTCCAGCTTAACCAGCCATTAAAGGTCACATTTGCAGCAGCAAATTGGACCCACATTGACTACCAGTCATGTCTGTTAGAAATCACCTATCAGATTCAAACAAGGAAAATGAAATAAGACAGTATCGCCTTGCATTCTGATGTAAGAATAACCTTGAAGTTGATAATAATTACACCAATTTGTAGCTAATTTTTCACATTTGTTTTGCAAAAATTATTTACTCTATTACAAATAGGATGTAATGTAGTACAATACCAACATGCACCACAGCATTTTGTTTATAACAACTTAGTTGTCACCAAAGTGCTTGGTTTACATTATATAATCAGATGTAGGTCACTGAGAATCTCAGTCACAAGTTTAACCTATATGAGTGTTAATGCCCGACCTGGTTTTAGTTGTGGCTGGCAGGGCATATGTGTTGCTGTGGGAGAGTTGTGTGCTAAAGAGGTTGTTACTGGAATAGACAATGAGAGCTGAAAAAGCTGAAATAATGCTGACAAAGTGGCATAATAAACTAAAATTGTTCAGAGCTGTAAATGTGGTGAAGCGTGCTAAATAAATACATTTAAATGAACAATTAACTGAACTAAGATTTGAAATTAAATATGTTAATAAACGCTTGTTTATTTGGATTGTAAAGTCACTTTTGAAACATTTACTATCTTTCATCAAAACACCACTTTTGTATCTCTAACATATTAATATCTCTTATTTACCTCATTTGCATGTTTTTGGGCTGTGCGAGGAAATCTGAGCTCCTGAATTCAACGAACTCAGACACAGGGAGAACATGCAAACTCCACACACAAAGGACTTGGACTTCCCTACCTAGGGAATGAACCCAATACCTTCTTGCAGCTAAATACATGTAATACAGGCAGTTTATTTCTAATGTATGTAGTAAAAGCCACATTTAATAAACCTGAAAATACAACATGATGACGATAGGTGGTCGATATGGATCAGAGACAGAGAAAATGCATGATGATGAAGATGAAGACAAAGAAACAGCGAATGATAAAGACTGCCGATCAGTGGTTTGGCTGAACTTACTGTGAACCATGACAGATTCATTTTACAGAGGTTTTTTTTCTCTCTCAGTGGGAGCCTGATTTACATGCATCCTCTCTCTCCCTCTGTTTCTCCCCCCACTCGCTCTATATAGGCTGGAGGGATGCAGACAAGAACACAGAGACCTCAGAAGGTTAAAGGCTTGTTGTTGAGGCCCAGAAGTGAACTATATCCACTATATTGTTCACATATATCTTTAGTAAAAAAACACTTCCCTGTAACCAAAGTGCTTGCTTTACACTCGATAACCAGTCAGTTAGACATGCTGGATTAGGCTGATGTGAATAACCGGGTTCAGGGGAGCAGATATAGGTCACTGGGTATCTCAATGACAAGTATCACCTTTTATGAGTGTTGGTGCATGACCCCAGTGGCAGGAATGATATATGTGTGGTTAGTAGACGATATGTGAGGCAGTGAGAGAGTTGTGTGTTATAGGGTCCAGGTGATGGATACAGAAATACATTGTGAGACTCTCCACCCTTGATTCATAAGTGTGTTGAAAAAATATGGGTGCAACTGATATGACTAGGGAATACGGGCCATGTGTGTGTGTGCACTTTGTGTGTATTTGAGTGTCTGAGACCAAGAGCCAGAGACCAGAGTGTCTGAGACTAAGGCTTAAGATGACTTATATTGTTTATGTATGCGTTTCTGTGTGTGTGTGTGTGTGTGTGTGTGTGTGTGTGTGTGTGTGTGTGTGTGTGTGTGTGTGTGTGTGTGTG
>JAOUQU010124337.1:0-15399 GCA_028566735.1 Ammoglanis amapaensis | reverse complement strand
CTATTAGTCGATTAGTTGGAGTAAATGACGACCACTGGTCGACCAACAAAATCCTTGGTTGTGGACAGCCCTAGTTTCTTGTTTTAAATACTGGGTCTGGCGAAAAATTTAATTCTTAATTTGTTTATATTTACAGATCACAAGGATAAACTCTTTATTTATTGTCTTTTCTTTATATTTTTGACCATTATGACAACAGTTAAAACAAAAGTTGTTAAGGTGCTCGACTACTAGAATATTATTATTATTACTTTAATAATATTTTCATATTTTATACACTTTGATAACATACATGGCAGGACTGGTATAAATGATTAAAATTGCTATTATATTTGATTAAAACCTCGATTTAAGCTGAGAGAACAGAATGTTGAACATATTTCAGGTGACATGCTTGTTAGAACTAAATTTAGCACGAGCATATTTACATTCAGTTCCTTTGTTGACAAGTAATTACTGCTGCTGTTTAAGAAATGGAATACAAGGCTATACAATTTCACATACTTTTGGTACATCTGCAATAGCTTGTCAGCTTGGATGAGAACAAGGCAGTGCTTTGTATATTAGTTTGGGTCCATAAGTGTTATTTAGGGTGAAGGCTGAACAACCGCGTTTTCTGATCGGCATGTTTTTTGCAAACACACAAACAAATGATCATGCAGTTAGCTCAAATTTAAAGTGTTTCATTACAGTCGTTGTGATTTTACAAACCTGGAACATGTGCCAAGTAATCAGTTATATGTTTACCTTTTTCATTCAGTTCCTCTTTTTCCCACCTCCCTATTTTAAAGCCTTGTAGAATCAGAGAAATCAGTCCTGGGGAAAATGTTTGAGTAGAAAATACGCAGATGAATGATTGTCATTACACATTTATCATAATTATTCACTTTATTACTGAACACATTGGTCATGAATCACCAGATAAAAGCTTGCCAACCTATTACAGCCATACACCATTAACCTCACTCATATAAGATTCACTACTGAGGCACAACCCCCAGTCAAGGTTCCACCTAAAGCACTTACAACTGGTAGATTGTAACCCCGTCTGCTCCAGGAGTGCAGTATTGATGTGCTACCCACTGAACCACAATGTTGCCCTAAATGCCAAAAATATACATTCAGAATTTGTTGACAATTCAATTGTCAAACTTTAAGACAATTACACATAATTCATCATTTCGAAAGATGCACAATAGTCCAGAGTGCAATCGTGCAAATCACATGTTTTTTGCCCAGTCCAACTCGTACATCCTACTGAGCATACTGGTTTTTGGCACTGAGCATGTGAACCTGTCTGACCATAAGACCCCAATCAATACAGCTTTATATAAACATGAGAAACAATCTGATGAACTAACTTCTTGGAATAGTAACAACATTTGAGTGCTAAATCAGTCAGTAATCTGTTTGGCATAAACATTAATTCACTGTAATAAATTAGCTATGGAAAATGGAGAGCTGTTTGCAATGGGTGGGGCGGAAAAAAGAAAGGTTGTCCTTCTATTGGGATCTATATGAGAATAAAAATGATAAACCAAAACGTTCAGATGTAAATTAAAACCAAATTATTTTCAAACAGAATCATATTTGATTGTCTAAACTGCCTAAGAAAGTCGGTGGCAGATATAAATGTATCTAGCACGCCAAGCCACATTTGGCAACGACTATTTGGTAAACTCCAATAGATTTCGCTGTAACATATAGCTGATCGCTGCCAGTTTGGGCACCTTTGATGAAATTAAAGACGCCCTGCAGCTTAAACTCAATAATTGAATCTTTTCCCTGAAACTGCAAACAAACTATTCAAACAAGTTGGCTGTCAGGCTATATTAAGCAAAATGACACATTCGTGAACGCATGTGGTTTAAATATCATCAGAGTACAATCCAGATATGCATAAAACAACCAAGAGTAAACAAAGTCTGACACAACTTGCCTTTGATCGCTAACCAGTCTGTGCTCACTTTAATACAATAGAAAGTTAGGATAAAAAGATCTGTCACGTCACGTCCAAAAATTGTTCAGATCGTTTCTGTGGCTAAAACGAAGCTCTAGTGTTCTGGTTCTAGTCTAGACTTATCTGGTTCATCAATGTAATGGTCCCTGTAATAGTAATGGTAACACCCCAACCCACTCCTAACATGTGGCCAGCAGCCATATACATTTTTCATCAACACTTTAACGAGTGTGTATGCAAATCAGCACTGTGTGTGGAGAGACACACCCTCATCAACCATTACAATACAAAATGCATCCTCACAGAGCATTTTACTAGACCTAGTCTGTCGATGTAATCTGATAATGGTCTGGTCCGCATGTGGAAGCAGCCGTTTGCTTTTTTATCAACACTTGTGTGCAGGCAAATCAGCACTGTGTATGGAGAGACACACCCTGATCATGCATTTACTGCTTGTCTGTGTACAGGCGGCATCGATCCTATTGGAGAGGTGGTAACTCATGAGAGAGAGAAAGAGAGAAAGACCCTTCCCATCTTTAACTCCGCCTTTAAATGAACAACAAGCTGATCATTGTTCATACGATGTATTGGAGATTCCAGCTCGGGTGTTCAGTGGGTGGTGTACCGTGGCGTTACCTGATTGGCTGGGATTTTTAAATAGCATTTATAAGTGATATGTACCCTAATAGCATCTGTTCTATTAATACATTGATCAGCATAAAATGGTTAGCGTGCTTTACTGCAAAACAACAATTTGCAGTAAATACATCACAGTAAAAAAACAACAAAATGACTGTTGTAGAATGGTATGAATTCTATCAGTGCAAAAAAAAATACAAGTACATCATTTAGAAAATAATCAGTTACCATCCACCCGATCCAAGTAATGGTTTAAGCCTAAAACAAACGCTTCTCTATAGTGAGTATAATACGACCCCATGACTGGTTAACATTACTATATACAGGATACAGTAAATCAGACGATCTCTCATGCATACAGAGTATTTGGCGCGGAACATGTTGATCAAACCTGGGGCATTTTCATACTGTTAAATACCACATGCTCGATTTACTGCGCTTCAGCTCATGTGGTTCTCTGCTTTGGCAATTTTGTGAATATTGAGAAACCTCCCTAATTGGCCTGGTGTTCGAACAGTGAGGGTCTAACCCCAGGACATGGTAGTGAAATTTGAAGCTGCCTATTATTCAATTTACAGTATACTATAAAATGTTGCTGTTTACAGGAGAGATTATCATCCATGAAAAAAATCCTTTCATCAACAAACCCAAAAAAGTTTGAATAATATTGATATATAGTATTGTGATTTCAAATAAGTTATGCCAACATCTAATATGCTTTATTCATGAAAGACATATCTCCTGTTTGTCACTAAATACAGTATGGGATAGAGGATTAGGGATAGAAGGGACAGTGTAGCCTAGTGGGTAGAGCGTTGAGCTGTGAACCCAAAGGTTGGGGGTTCTAATCCATCTGCTACACTGCTGGGTCCTTGTGCAAGACCCTTAACCCATGTCCGGGGGTGCCGTACGTTGGCTGACCCTGTAATAGCGCTCTGACCCCCAACTTCCAAACAAATTGGGATATGCGAAGAGAAACATTTTTTCATTGTACTGTACATCTGTATATATGTAATGACAAATAAAATTTGAATTTGATTAAAATATTAATAAACAGAGTCAACAAGAGTCGCAATAAAGTTGAATACACAAAACACCTGAACAGGTCACCAGTCTGTTGTAGTTTACAGTGATAAACACACACACTCGTGACAATTTTTGTCAGTCCAATTAACCTGACTGTATGACTTTTAACTGAGGAAAAGAGGAAACCGGAGTACATGGAGAAAACACACACAGGCACGAGGAAAACATGCAAACCCCACGCAGAATGCCTCGGAGTGCCTTACCGGGAAATCAAACTTGGGGTTTCTTGTTATTAGGCAACAGTGCTAACTTCCATACAAATAATAAAACATGGCCAATATTAGTGATTCATTATTCGAAGACTAATGACACTGTTCAGCCAATGGATACACAACTTTATAGTATACGTATAAGTATAAATAAGTAAATCCTGATTTATATCGCTGGCAGGAGGAGGATGTGGCTACCCCTGCTGTTTCTGCTCCCTTTCAAGGTTACTTACTCCTTAAAACTCCTGACTGGCTCGCAAATAAAACTAGGGACCTTCTACATATCTTTTTGTTTCTCAGAGACAGTAGATAGACTATAGTAAATGAAGATACTTCCATTTAAATATGCACTAGTTTAGCATTTACAAAATTCCAAATTCCAAAAAAGCCTTAACAAAGTCTCAATCATAACTTTGACAGATTATCTGTTATATGTTAATAAAACATTAAAGAAGGGCGTCATTTTTTACTTCTCTCAATATAATGCACATATTTTGTGGTCCAGATTTTTCAATGGAAGAAAATGAATTGTGTTGTAGTAAATAAATAAATTCAGGACTTTATACATTTTGTTCTGATTAAATGTTTTAACATTACTGGATCCGGGGAATTAAAAGATTGCTGAGTCATAAGAAAAAATGCCTTTTATTTTTAATAAATAAAATCCTTTTATTTAGTGTTTAATAAGTGTTGCAGTAAAAGCGGGAACACACACAGGCATTAACACTATCTTAGATTATCTCATTAGACTAGAATGATTTTGAGAAATGACAAAACACTAGAGAACCTGATAGATACCAGAGTTTCCAAGTGGCCTGTTACCAAAGAAAAAAAATGCCATCCATAAGCAAATATGCTACTGGAGTAATATTAGAGAGAAATATGAATAACCCAGTCTCAATACTGGTCTCTTAAGTCTATATAGAACTACAAAAGTTGCATCTGGCATATGAAACATTTACACTTTTGCTGAAAAGCCCAGCAATGACATCTTAAAGCTGATCCTAAATATTTGAACGAGTACTATTTTTGGATCAAATTAAACTTCCAAATGCTGTTTCATTGACCCACAATTCAAAAATGTATTAAATCTGACATGGCATGGGTGACACGAGAGGTAGCGTAGATGCCAGAAGACCTAAACTCCAAAAAGGCTCCGAAAGGCTTCAAATACTTCAGTTCCAAATTTCAACCTCAACTGTACACATAAACATAGCAATCAATGTTTTAGCCAGCTATTGTAATGTATATTTAATACACTTTTATTATTTAAAAAATGTACCCATGGCTAGCACATATTACACGGACCATTACTATGATGTATTTATAAAAACAGCTCGGTATATTTTGCCACGATGCCTGTAGATTACACACACCACTACAAAGTCTTGTAACATCCTTCCAATTCTCGTCCAACCAGTGTGGTTAATATCATTTCCTCAGTGCCGTAGTGAGCTGGTAACGGGCCAGACTGTCTGGGCCTGAAATAGTTCTGGTCAGCACAAAGAAACGCACACTGAAGTCCTCTGTAATATTTATCTTATAGCGTTAACTTTTAAAAAACTCAGAAAAACTGTAATCTCTTTCACTGCACTTGATTTCTTATTGACATTGAGATTCATGACAACTTGACCATGCGTTAACCAGGACGACGCCTGTTCAAATCTACTGAAAACTACAGGTCCAATTATCTTATAATTGTTCAAGAAAATGAACAGTGCAGCAGGAAAAAAAATCCTTTTATTTAGTGTTTAATAAGTGTTGCAGTAAAAGCGGGAACACACACTGGCATTAACACTATCTTAGATTATCTCATTAGACTAGAATGATTTTGAGAACTGACAAAACACTAGAGAACCTGATAGATACCAGAGTTTCCAAGTGGCCTGTTACCAAAGAATAATCCGATATATCCATCGTACCCGGGTGCATGTTTTTGGTTGAATGTTTTGGATATTTTAATATTTTGCAGCATCACTGACCGTTTCAATTAGTGCCCACGTATGTAAGGCTAAACTCCGCCTAAAGAAAACCGTGATTTTTGGAATGTCGTTTCCCTCCAGCAGTGCTTCGTGGAGAACAGCATGTCTGCAGGAACTGTAATTTTGTCCACAGACTTCAAGGCTTCTGGTTTAGGGTCCTTAATAACTAGGTACCCTCAGAAAGTGAACACTGGATGGTAATTTATGTCACACGTAACGAGTAAATTGTAAAAATCTGCCTGTCAAAACTCTCTTTATGGTCAGATAAAGGATGGCAACCGGTCTGGAACAGACTTCAGACTGTGTGTGCTTTCTCTTTATATGAAATTTAAAAAAAAAACATTCACACACCTGGTTCTTAACCCCCGGGAGCAAATCATGTAACAAAAGTACAGACTATTGAAAAGTATTTCCTTTTGCTTTAATCAGTAGTCGAGCATCTCAAGGATTGTTGTCTTGTAAATTGTACCTATCTTGCATTTTATTGCTCAATACCCATAGGTTTATACAATCGACTGTTAAAAATGAGATATGTTTTATGTTATGTTTCATCTTGTTCAGAATGTTCATCATCAAGGCAAAATCCATGAACTCATTATTGAGGAGATCAAATCTAGTTCTTGAGGTTCTTGCCATTTAAACACATCTCTCTCATATTAAACATAAAGTGACGGATCCTAACATTATGCAATACTACAGAAGTTTTAAATATATATTCATGTCAGTATAATGCGAGAAACATGCCAAAAGTTAAAACACTCTAGCACAACAGAGCTGGGAAAAAAACGATTTTTAATACTTTTTAACCAGTGTGCTGTTTAAACGTAGCAGAATTAAAACCTTAACGCATTTACACACACTAGTGAATACACACCTGATCCCAAACTGCTTCTCAAGAGCTGTTTGTGCCAGTTTCGTATGTTCACTAGTGTGTAAATGTGTGTTTCACTGCACAGATTAAAAGTTGAGGAATAAAAAACACACTATTATAAAGAGTATTCAAAGTTGTAAATTCCAGACAAGATGTCAGTTCTATCACAGGGCATTACTATCGATTCTGCTTGATAATAAAAAGCAGTCCAGAGCACAAATTACAGATTGTAAAAGGGAAGTGAAAACCAGAAAGTACGAGTGAGCAGAATTCAAACTCAGTTTTTTATTAACTATGGTGTTATACTCAGACAGTGGTTCCAATGAGATGTCTCGGAAATTAACATAGACTTTGTTTAATGCATTATGGCCCGCATTATAATAGAAGATGACTTCTGGTTCCATTGCTGAAAAGAATATTCAATTAGAGAGTCTCAAGTCTTTGAAGATTACAGATTGGATGTCGGCAATTGCAAAAAGCTTTGCAGCCACAAACCACAAAGCTAGTTTGTCAAGGCCTCTTGTGGGATTCGGGTCAATCTCTATAAATGACCCTTCAGGGTTTCTTTTTAGATGGTACCGACATCCTCTCCACAGGTTGGCTTGTGGTGTAATTTCAGTCCCCACAACTGGCCTGTAAGTTTGTTTAAAGGCAGCATAGTGGTAAAGAGAATGGGTCTGATTCCTCAGGTGGAAGCCTGGTTTCTGTGTGGAGTTTGCATGTTACCCCAGTGTCTCCATGGGTTTTGGTCTGGTCCACTGGTTTCCTCCTAGAGTCCTACAGACCAACTGGAGTACATATTGACACAACTGTGTGTAGTTTTGTTAGAATGCAACACAAGACAAATCAAAACATGATTTGCCACAATATTTACTGGCGCCATTGACCTCGCTTGGTTAAAAGCAATTTACAATTTACAGTTGCCAGTTACAGAATTACTAGCCAAATCTATTTATAAAGAGATTTAAGTCAAGTCAAGTCAACTTTATTTCTATAGCGCTTTTTCCAATAGATATTGTCTCAAAGCAACTTTACAAAATGCAGGATATATATGCAATATATATACATATATATATTCATTATTTTTTTTATTAATTCATTTATTGGATCAACACTGGAAGATTTTATATATAAGAAGACACCTATGTTCAGAAAAAGAGTATCGATTATTAGGATAAAAATGGCCATGCAGAAATACTGTTTATGTTTATATTAGATTGAAACATTGTAATAAAAGTAAAACGGTGAAAACAATGAAAAAATGACTGAATAAACAAATGATTAAATAACAGAACTTTTATGTTGGTACATTGGGTGCATATGGAACGCTGTTGAAATCTGAGAAGAGTGTTCAGCCGTTCCTTCAGTTTTATAGTCAAGCAACATACTGATGTTTAACAATCACAGACCGTCGCCTAAGGTAAAACAGTAACGACTTACAAAGCAGCAGAACTAAATCATCCCATAAAGAAGCTAATTATTTTCAGTAAAGATACAAATATATCAAATGCATATCAATTATTCTATATAAATCTTTCCATGTCCTATTGCATTCATTAATGAATTGGTAATGTGACCTTACATGAAAAAAAATCCATTAATAATCTAAATCTTAATACTACCACTAAGATTAGAATGTCACTAAACACAGATACATTTTGTATACACAAATACACAAAAATAACATTTCGATTGACACTAGAATAGCATCAGTATAGAAAAACACAGCAGTATTAATGGAACACTAGACATTTTTGGTTAATAAATTTGTTTCATATTATTGTAAATGATTAAATGAGTCATTATATGGTGAATGTTGCCTAGTCTGCCCCTAAAATTACAAATTATTTACTTTTCTGAATATAAAATGACAATTTGTATGTTTGTTATTAAGGAAATTGACATGAGTAGTTTTGAATTCTACCCAGCAAGCCTCATTCAACTCAAATAATGTACCTGTACATTTACATTTTCAGCATTCATCACCTCTATACAAATTACATTACAATATACAGTTTGAGCAATTGAAGGTTAGAGTCCTTGCTCAAGGGCCCAACAGCAGCAACCTAACTTAGGTGAGGTTTGAACCAGCACCTTTTAGATTTATATTCCAGTACCCGAATCTCTAGTAAGAACACAACGACTTGCCCTACATTGATCAAACAATATTCTTAATGACCCCTAAATAATTTGGGATAAATATAACATGCACTAATGAGTACTTTGGACCTTTTTTGGATGTTAAGGGTTTGGAGTGTCATTGTTATGCCCTGGCAAGACCTTGATGTGATACTATTTGTGTAAACAATGTTATTCATTAGCATTATTAAACCACCCAGACTTAATGCAAATCACCCCATAAGCAGGAAAATATTTTATTCCAGTCACATCGTTGTCAAAAGCAATTGCATCGTTTTCTTGATTTCAAAAGCATCTGCATCAATTGCATGCAAGGAGCAATCAATGTGACTGAAAGACAACCCTTTCCTTAAATGATGATCTTTGTTAAACTAAAACAGCTGTATTCAGCTGTGTGGGTGGCTTTTGAGTCAAAGTAAGCAATACTTATCCACTGCTCATGCCAAAAACATACCCATTTGTGCAGCTTCTGGATTATGAAATCGTTTTTATATTTCCACGTCCACTAACCGAAAGTACGCCTGCAACTGCCATTGCTGCACTACACTTAAAAAACATTTAATCCAGGTTCATAACATGAATTTGAATAACTGACTCAAAGAAATGATGGGATAGCAAAAACCTTGATAAATTAGTGACATGTCCAGGGTATTCCTGATCTGTTTCCTGATAAAACCAGATATGTTGTGACCCTGACAAGAAAAAATCTTTCTATAGAATTTAAATAAACACCGTTAGTTTGTATCGTTTTCAGTCTCTGTGTTTTATTGGTTCTAGAAAACACAACAAGGTATTGCCACAGTCACTGAGCTCTCTGGCGACAGTTTGAAGGGTGAATTTAGCAGATTTAGATGGTGGTGGTGTCTGCCACTAGCCCATAATTTAGCCTGTTTGCTATCTTTATCTACTCTGGCATCATCCCTGCAACCCAAGATTTTAATTAGCCTTCAATATACGACATAATGTGCACATTATGGTTTCAGTTAGCATGGCACGTAAGATTTAAAAACCCAAAATGTGCCATTTACTCTGTCACATACTAGACATTTCCTGTAAAGCCTCGCCACAATTACAGCAGCTCTGACTGTGACGTGGAGTATATGTGCCAGTGGGCTAGCCACAAATGACAGAATCGGGTGACCGACACCTGTATGCACCACAGTGGGTGATCCAGCATGCAGTTGGCAGCCAGATGTTAAACATTCTGAAATGCTGCTGTTTAGTAAATGTTGTTTTTCTTTAGTAAAAATACTTTACTTATAAAAAAAACTTTTAACATTAGTGTAGTATCTCATCTTGTAGATATAATGCACTGGTAGCTTTAGCTTACATTTTGCTTTGTTGTCAGTATGACTTTTTAACGATCTCGTAATTCAGCAGATCCAATACTACCACTAAGATTAGAATGTTTGTCACTATACACAGATACAATGACATTTTGATTGGCACTAGAATAGCATCAGTATAAAAAAACACAGCAATATAAATGGATTCAAAGTAAGCAATACGTATCCACTGCCCATGCCAAAAACATACCCATTTGTGCAGCTTCTGGATTATGAAATCGTTTTTATATTTCCACGTCCACTAACCGAAAGTACGCCTGCAACTGCCATTGCTGCACAACACTTAAAAAACATTTAATCCAGGTTCATAACATGAATTTGAATAACTGACTCAAAGAAATGATAGGATAGCAAAAACCTTGATGAATTAGTGACTTTAGTGGAACATACATTTTGCATTGTTGTCAGTATGACTCTTTAACGATCTCGTAATTCAGCAGATCCAATGAGGTTCCGGAGACAAATGTACACAGAACAATATGTATAGGGTTCTGAACTTATTTATTCATAACAGATGATGATAGAAACATTTTTGTAAAACCCTCATTGAATTTTCTAAACTATTTCCTTTTCTAGCGAAGTAGATCAATCTGACAACATGTACAGACTTTTTTTCTGGTCAGGATCATGCAAGTTATTTGCCACTGTTATCCTCAGACAGCACGTCAGTCTCTCACAAGGCAACACACGCTTACAGTAAATCAACATATATTGTATTAGTCAGTATTTTAATTGCAGCGTGCGTTCGTAAAGAGAAATAATAAACTAGGAATGTGACGTCTGTGCTGGATTTGTACATTTGTGACAACGCATCAAACTAAATCTAACTTTAACCCTCTTTAACTAACCATAAAAATCCCAAACACAAAAACTTCCAGCCCAAGACGGAGTCAGATTTCTGCTGCATAGATCTTGCGGTATGAGTGTGGGGCTTGTAAAAGGACAAATAAAGCACATTTTTATTTAGGGTGACCACAAACATAACTGCTACAGTAGTTATGATCCTTAAAGCACCATCCTCTACCTTTATAATGGTGGTACCTGAACAATAGTAAACATTCCCTGGTACAAAAGAAATGAAACCACATGTTACAGAACACACATGGTCAATTTACCAGTGAGGGATAATTAAAGACACAAATCACATCTCAGATGCTTTTTGATTTAGATTTACATTTAACATTCACATAATGAATCCTCCACATTTAACCAAATATGTCCAGTGAAACACACATTTACACGCACTAATGAACACACACTAGGGAGCAGCAGTGAGCGCATGTGAAATGGTATGGTGTGCAGCCCTAGCCATGGAGTCTGTGGCGCAGTTAGTGCCTGACTCAAGGGCACTTCAGTCGTGACCTGTTGACTCTCTATATCAAACCGGAAAACTTTTAATCACAAGTCAAGTTTTCTAACCACTAGGGCACGGCTGGCCCAAGAAATATGGCAGTTCACTGTCTTCAATTAATGTTTTTGGGCTATGGTAGAATGTTCTACTATGGTAGAACACTTCTGATGTGATGCTAATCAGCACATGGCGTCTGCTGGTTCGCTATGCTTTCCTCCAATTGTATTGTATGTCCAGTGATGATGTATCAGTGGCATTTCAAATGTGCTAACTAACCTTCGCTCTCCTAGTAGTAGTAGTAGTGGAAGCATTACTGCTAATGGGGGGTTACCAAAAAGCAGGTTTGGTAATTGGATCTCCAAATCAAGAAAAAAGGGATAAAAATGTGGATACATTTTATACACAGCAACACAATTGTATTTCAAAAGTCGAATCAAACTAGTTGTTAATATTTTTTTTTATTACCTAGAGATTCCTGGTCTTGCTTGTACAGATTTTTCCAGGAATTGGGTTTGTAAAGTATTATAATATCATGTAAGTAAAATACACCACTCCGCTTTGCCTGCAAAATTTCTTAACAGATGATTTCTCTTTACATACTTTTGCTGCAGCCTTTTGTTCTGTCGACTACAAAACTATACACAGTTAAATGAAATTCCCAAACATTCACACTGAGATAAGCATCTAATTACTTGGACATGTGTGAGACAGTTGGATTACAGTTTGAAATATGTAGCAGCTGCAGTTGGAAAAAGGAAGAAAATCAAATGCCAGGCTCATTCAGGGCCTTGAGTCGCTGCCAGCATTTGGCCAAATTCTCACCCACAAGATGCAAAGTATGCCAGCTTGACCTTGTTGTTCTCGTCCTTTCTGTCCCAAATCCCTTGAGACACTTTTGACAGTATTTGATTGGAATATGAAGAACATACAATGACTGTGCGATTTTTAATATCCTAAATGATTGTTTTGTGGCAATTCCCAGTTTAATTCTCTGTCGTTTATGAATCCCTGTGCAGTTTAACATAGAATTTTTCACATTCTTCTATTCTCAGGACGAACCAGTCAACCGTATAATCCACCCTCAGACCCAAGCTCGGATGGATGAGACTTGGGGCCCAAATGAGCTATCAAAATGCAAAGGAGGTGGATGTATGGTGGATAGATGAGTGCTGCAAGTGTGTCCTGATGAGTAAAAATGCATAGCTGGTTCAATGTCCCAGCAGGGTCATTAAATCCATGAATCAGTGTAGTCATCTTTAAGCCCGTATATAAATCAGACAGGCCTATACAAGGGAGCACTCATTACTCTGTAGAACATTTATTGGCATTGACGTTTTTATTTTTGTTTTGCTGGCCAAAAGAAATGCTCGAAGGTTTGTATTTGACCACAGACTGAGCTTTTAAGCATTGGCCTTCCTGCACCATCCACAACAGAGCTTACATTCTGACCACCGTGCCAGTCTTTTCTTTTCCTATTTTTTAAATAGAATGTTTGAGCAGACAAACACTAGACCAGGCACGTCCAAATGTGGCCCGTGTTCACAATTCAATCTGTCCGCCGCCTCTGTTTTAAAATCAATAACATACGGCCCACCAGCACTATTATAACACAGTATAAAATACACATGTACAAAAAAAAATCACTATTTTATATTTCACCACAAGATGGCAGTAGACAACGCAGAGTATAATCGTATAAAATTGTAAAAGAGTTATTAAGAGTTATTAATTAAATAAGCAGCGTTTGTACAATTCAAGATTCTTTAAAAAAAATCTTATAAAAATGAAGAGACTTTTAATTTTAAATTACATTTTTAAATTGCCCAGCTTATTAAAATCCGTGGCATCGTTCAAAACGGAATGTTTTAAGAAAATGTAAATCTGGTGTGAATTAAACTAGTAATATATCTGTGTAAGAGTAATTTTTGTGCAGAGAACTTCATGGTCATGTTTTATAGAGTCCATATACCTATTCTAACTTGTTTTATAAAATGTTCTCTTTAACGTTCTTGTGGTGCAGCAGAGCGTCTCTGCCAAATGATGTATATAATGTCTGTAAATAAAAAGAGCAATAAAGGTAACAAGGGTAAGGTGCAGGGTAATAAAACGATGTCTTAAAATATTAAAAAACATACCAGACCCAAAAATGTGACCGGACACAAAGCCTAAGATCTCAGCATCATCTATCACCTCATTGACTGCTCAGTGATCTCCTGCACTCATTTCTGAACAGCAGTAATTTAAGAGAAGATCTCCTGAGACGTAAATAGCTCCAGGCGCTGACACACCCTGCCCTGTGATGATGGTCCAGGGTTGGCTGTAAGCTTGAAGGGATCTTTCTCAGGGTCTCATGAAGCACAACGGCTCAAAGCATCTTTCAACTGGTGATGAGTTCCAGCCCTGAATGTGCACAGGACTGTGTTAATCAGCAGCATCCAGCCGACCTCATTCCTCCACGTCAAAGTCGCCCAACTTCCTTCATCGCACCATTTACCACCAAGGACAGTTTACTTATTTCCCTCACGATGGCTCTATGAGAACAGATCATGACACGGTTCAGCCCCTGGGCTTTTTTAAAACAGGACCCATCTTCATAATTTAATCACTATAATGATCAGGAAACTTATCTTGTCATTGATGTAGCCAAAACGTTATTGTAGTATGACGTCATGTGGTAAAGAAAATGAAGCAGGCATGGAGCCACTTGGTTCATCCATCACATCGTTACAGCCACACTCGCTGGCAAGTTAGAATAAAAATACTTCCATGAATCAACCGCCACGTTTTAATATGCTCGCCAAGATCTGGCACTCAACTCAACCTAATGGCCATATGCGATGTTAAGACACTGGCCCCAAATCTTTTTTTAAAGATCAGCAGAGACTTGTTTGCTCACCTATAATTCTACACTCAATCCTGCAATCAAGAACGCAAGAAAAGGGATCAGGAGCAAAACCTTGAAGTTATCCAGGATAAGCAAGAGAATAAGCTCTGTGAGGAATGGGACCAATCCTAAATCTGTTTCCATGTCTTTACAAGAAGCACCGCTTCATGTTTAGCATTAGTTCCTGTTAGTCATAGTTATTTTCAGGCCGCTTGCGCTCTCGGCAATTCGGCCCTGATAATGTAGTGTGACTCCATGTGGTATTTCAGATCCATATCCAATCAGAATGTGAAAAGAAAAAAACTTCTGGAGTGGATAACAGGCGCAGAGCACCTCCATCATAATGTCAGAGCCACACTTATTGGCCAGATCTTACAGACTATGAGAGCATCAGCTTGTCCATGAATATTTCAAAGGGGCTGGAATTCAGCTGCACAGTTGCACAGTTGCACGCAATGTAAAGTCGCTCAGCCATGAAATTCAGGAACCATGGCTTGCTGGATTATCATAGACCAACATGTCATCTCATTCAGAGTTCCATTATTACATCACATAAACTCTTATCTATTTATCTATCCTGACATACCTACCTACTGACCTATCTTCCATACTTAGGTTGTCCTACCATTAACCAGTAAAAACGTGAACAATCACCATCTCCCCACCATCTTCCTGCTTTTGACGAGAACATTTTGAACACCTATTGCATATTATGTAAAACACTCATTTGCTGTGTACCCACTAAGAAGTGCTGTGATGAGATAATCACTGACAAGTAGCTAAGAGGGAATGGTAGGTAGATTATAACACAATTACACTGCTCAAAAAAATAAAGGGAACACTTAAATAACACACCCTAGATCTGAATGAATGAAATATTCTCATTGAATACTTTGTTCTGTACAAAGTTGAATGTGCTGACAACAAAATCA
>JAOUQU010124229.1:0-15401 GCA_028566735.1 Ammoglanis amapaensis | reverse complement strand
CGGAAAACTCTGCTCCAAACATTAACGTCCGACCCCAGGAACTGGGAAAACGGACGATAAACGAATAGATAGAGAGATAGATTAAGATAAGGAAAGATCACATGACAATACGTAACACAAAACAAGATTATTCGTTTATACTAGTAAACAAATTGGACAAACGCAGAAGGCAAAACTTCAGCCAGAGAAGCAGGTTTGAGTTTTATTACTGCATCGAAGGACATAATAATAAATTAAATGAATTGTGTGGCACATACAGTTTGTAGTCTTACCGCAAGAACATGACCTGGCAATCAATCCAGTCTGCTGTCCTGATGAAGTCCAATCACAAGCTCGTGTCCATCTAAACGGAAAAAAAAGAAAAAGAAAATACAGTAATCACACTATGATGCAAAGATCTTCCATCAATGCTGCAAACAGTAACACAAACATGCCTGCAGATCTTCAAATTTGGTTTTGTGAAATGTTATATCCCTCACCGATGTGCTTTTCTCAATCATTTGCAGTCAAGTATTAGAATCCAGTAGTAGTTTGGCATGAAGAGTAAAAAAGAGACAATAATACAACTAATAATACAATCAAATCATTCAACTTTATCCCAACGGCTTTAACATTTACGTCTGTTTCTTTCCCTTTTCAAACGACACTCCAGTAGCAAACCAGGTGATCTGCTGTGAGCCCCATTTTTGATGATGGCTCACTGAGATGGGAGGACATATTTGGACCATGAATACCCTGCCTATTATCACCTTTAAATCTCCATAAAGAACGGGTCCATTAGTCTCAGTGTGAAGCCAGGAAGTTGGCCTCAGCTTTTGTGTCTGTCTGGCCCCAGGTGCGATGTGTTCAGCTGCTAGTTCTCAGACAGGATCAACTGTAAACTTTGATAGTCATGCATCATTACGTCCGGCCTGTGAACATTTGGTCTGTCTCACTGAACAGAGGACATGATGGTAGCCACGGATTCAATCACGTCTTTGCAGAACATCTCAAATCGTCAAGATTTCAAAAAAAAAAAAAGCCAGATGTAGTCTGAAGGTCAGACACTCACATTTGAAATCCAGCTGTGCAACAGAGAAATGGGGGATGGATGAGTGGTAGGTGGGTGGATGGATGGGCAGATTATTGGATAGATGACTAGGTAGTGAGTGGATGGATGGAGATATGATTGGATGGATGGATATGTGGATGATTAGATAGATGACTGGGTGGTCGGTGGATGGATGGACATATTATTGAACAGATGGATGGATGGATGGATGGGTGGATGATCGGATGAATGGATATGGGGATGATTGGATAGATGACTTGTCTATGGTCGATAATTGGTTGGTTTTAATGATGGTAAGAAAGTTGTTACTTTTAAAATTACATAATTTAACTCCATCAGCATCTACTGTACTGATACAGCATTGGTATGTTCTTTAAAAACTATTTTACTCCTTACTGTGAAAGTGTGTGTAATGACATATTTACTGAAGAATTGTAGGACTCTTACGGTAAACCTTTGACAATAAAACATGTAGATTAAATTTCTAGTTTAAAGTTTTGCAATAATAAGAGATTATTAAAAGTCACAAAAGTTATAATCCAGCTAAATATTGGACATCCATGCTGCACCAAGTTCAACTACCGATCCCAGAATCTGAAAGTGTAGCATATTTAGTAGTTTGTATATCACAATTATTATTCTAAACCATGCAATCTTATGATGTTTCCAAGAGGCCCTTATGATATGTAATAATGAATATCCGTGGGTTGAGAACCGAGCCTTGGGGAACGCCACGTGCCAGCATGAATCAGACCAACACCTAGGACTAAAGACAAATTGCTCTGTGACTATGAGAAAACATCGGAGACAAGAGAGACGGGCTAGTGGGTTTCCCTTAAAGCCAAGAAGATTCACGGCTGTCTTGTATCGACTGGTTTGTATTGGGCTTCAATTTCAAGCTCTGTGCTCAATCTTTGATATTAAACCTGGTTAATATTTAATAATATAGAATGGGACTGCAGTGACCAGTCGTGCATCAAAGCCGTTAAAATGCAGAGGTAGGGAGTGCTATTAAAAACATTTTTATTTTCTTTTATAAGTAATCGTGTTCGTTTATTTTTCCCTCTCTCATCATTACTGTTTTTATTCTCTCCTTGTATCTTCGCTATCTTCAAATTCATTTTAAGTCTCTGCATTTGGCAAGCGACTTACATTACAGATACATTAAACAGTTCGAGCAATTGATGGGTTGGGGCGGCTTTCTCAAGAGCCCAACAGAGGTGAGGCTTGAACCACCGACTTTCTGATTATATACGTCCAGACTCTTAATCACTATGTTACGGCTTCTTCTGTGTAATCCAAGCCTGGGGGTCGGCAACCCGTGGTTCTGGGGTTGCATGAGGCTCTTCAGCCTTGGTGTTGTGGCTCTCATTGACATGTTTTACATTAAGCAATTTTAATCTTTGTTCTGCAAAGAGTGCTTGTTTATTAGATATTATCTGATAGAAATCTGTATAAATGTGTAATAAATAAAATGAAATGAATTTATTAGCCAATTCAAAGTGCTTTTTTTTTCTTTGTTCCAATCGGAAGTGCTGATAAGTACACAAGCGTACCATCCCTAATATCAAACTGACAGGAATTCTGACCAATCAAATGTAAGATTTAGGATCTAGGAGAGGCGGGACGTAGCTGCCTGACCATTGTTTTTATATCGCTGTAAAGCAGGTGTAATGCAATCTGCATTTCCCACGAAAACCACTTCTGTTTAACTAGTTAATCTGGAATAGCAGCTGCAAACGAGAATGATATTGTGGTGTATTTAATTAAAAATCATAATTATTTAATGTTTTAATGTCAACTGTACCATAAAGTCGGTCATAATTAAGTTAATAAGTTCTCTAGTTACTTTCTGTAATGGATTTTATCTTCACATAGGACAGTTTGTTGTTTACTTGATTGCTTTGACAGCACTGAAATATTAAAGGCCGATACATTTAAAACGTACTTTTATTTTCATTTTACAAAAATACCGGAGGGACTCGAAAAGACCTGCACAGCTCAGTGTTTATTTTATGTTAAAATAATCTCGCACATGCAGACTGTGCTTTTGTTTGTTGTATTCGGTTGTTCTAACAGGTAAATCAAAAAGAGATTACAACATTTTTTAAGTTATGTTTTGCAGCTACAGATTATTTTTCTTTAGTGGAAGACGAGGCAAAATGGCACTTTTGATAATAAAGGTTGTCGACCCCTATTTATGCCCAATTGTGTTACGCTCGTGCATTGCAGAACAAATGTGTGCTTGTTTAGATTTTTTTAAATATTATTTTTTATCTTTTTTTTCTTGATTCATGATAGAAATACATAATTTTGTATCAAAAACAATTATGAACAATTTTGTATCCTCAGTTTACCTCTTATGCTCGTTTTAGTGTGTAAGAGGAAACTAGAACACTTAAAGAAAACCATGCAAAATCCATACAGAAAGGACCCAAGACCCGACTTCACCCTGGGGATCGAACCAAGGACCTTCTCGCTATTAGGCAATATATTACAAATATGACACCAAATTGGCTGTTTTAGTATCGTAATGAGTCTAAATCAACTGGGATAAATCAAGCTAAACATCTAAATTAAGCTTTGGGAATTGCCTTCGAGGTTTTGACCACAATCTTCATGAAAAAATAAATTGTACTGGAAATGAAAGTCTGTACCAGACGGCCATGATCACGGCATTAAACCAATTCTGGCAAATGGAGCGGTAAACGATCTGCTAATGTTTGTGTTGGAAGTTTGTGAATACAATCAAACATGGTTAATCAAGCTGAGAGAAGACAAGCTACTTAAAATGAGACCAAGCAATTGTGCCTGGTTTTAGGAAAACATTCATAACTAGTCCATCGTTTTTTTAGATAATAAAGTTATATTTAGCTGTATGGTACTTACTAGCTCTATACTCGTGCTTTCCTCTGGTGCATTAAAGCAAAATAATAATAATAAACCAACTAACTAATTGACACGATTTGATCAAATGATGCTGTGAGGACTTAGAGACACGATGTGCACAGTGTAACTGTACTGGACGGGCTGTTGAGAAAGCGAGTGTGTGAGCCTTGTGCATAATCAATAAGAAGAAAGAGGAAGGTCCCAAGATGTGGTCCAAGCACGGTGGTGTCAGGATGGAAGGAGAACTGCAGCATTCGTGGTTGCAATGTAGGGCAATGGAAGAAGGCCCTTGACATTTTTGGTGAACACTTCTACCTGTATAGAAGAAACGATGCAACGTTGTAAAGAGAAAACCAGATCTAAACTGCAGCATCGTAGAGATTCGAAATGTAAGATAATTAGCGAGTGAGGGCTTTGGAGTTCTTATATAGATGTAGGGTGTATTATTGCATAATCGGTCCATAATATCCTGCATCTCCTGCTGCAATTTATATCCCATTTCGAAAAGGTTTGTGACCCTGGTGGGGTGTTGGGGTTCGATGGTGGTATTAAACGGACCATCAAATGTATGAAAGAGGTAGGTAGGTGGGTAGGTAGGTAGGTAGGTGGATAGGTAGGTGGGTAGGTAGGTAGGTAGGTGGATAGGTAGGTAGGTGGGTAGGTAGGTAGGGAGGTAGGTAGGTAGGGAGGTAGGTAGGTAGGAAGGTCGGTAGGTAGGTAGGTGGGTGGGTAGGTGTGTGGGTAGGTAGGTAGGTGGGTAGGTAGGTAGGTAGGTAGGTAGGTAGGTAGGTAGGTAGGTAGGTAGGTAGGTAGGTAGGTAGGTAGGTAGGTAGGTGGGTAGGTAGGTAGGTGGGTGGGTGGATAGGTAGGTGGGTAGGTAAGTAGGTAGGTAGGTGAATAGGTAGTTGGGTAGGTAGGTGGGTAGGTTGGTAGGTGGACAGGTAGGTAGGTAGGTGGGTGTGTAGGTAGGTAGGTAAGCAGGTAGGTAAGTGAACAGGTAGGTAGGTAGGTAGGTGGATAGGTGGGTAGGTAGGTAAGTGGGTAGGTAGGTAGGTAGGTAGGTAGGTAGGTGGACAGTTAGGTAGGTAAGTAGGTAGGTAGGTAAGTTGGTAGGTAGGTGGGTGAGTGGATAGGTAAGTAAGTGGGTAGGTAGGTGGACAGGTAGGTAGGTAAGTAAGTAGGTAAGTAGATAGGTAGGTGGGTAGGTAGGACAATGAGCTCATGAAAGATGAGGCCACACATGTTATATTTTATCTGGCATTGTAAAAGGACAAAATGTTCCTATTTGTAATCCTGAGAGAATTCATTGTTTTTTTTTAAACTTGCTGATTCTTTTCCTGTGTCAGCATCTCTGGGTCACAGGAATGGAAATTACTGCATCGATGTGAGATGCGTCCAGCACAAGGCCACCTACTTCCATCCCAATGCCCTCACCCTGTGCTAGTTCAGCGAAGTCTTTTTTATTTATTCGTTTATCATCACGCTTGGTAAGATCAAGGCCACTGCAATCGCACAGGGAGGTTTTTAATCAAGCCAATGTGCACAGGCTGAGTGATTCTCAGCAATGCATGTTTGTTTATCCGGGGCGCAGCTGCCGAAGGCCAAGGTGATGAGGGAATTTCTCTTATGCCAGGGAATAGAAGGATACAGGAAAGAAGAGGAAGTTTTTTTTCTCTCTGCTCCTCCAGTAATAGGATTCAGAGCACTTTATATAATTAGAAGGATGGTGGAATAAGGACAATTAAGAGCAGTTTCCTCTCAGTGGGGCAAATTAAAGGATGAGAAAAGAAATGGGACCCAAAAGATTGATGAGTTCACTGTTTCCAAATGGAGTCTTTATATACATAATTACAGGGTGGAAATGAATGGATCATCACGGTACGGAACTCAGATGAGGGTCGGCTAATTGCTCATCAAACAGGAAGTCTGCAATGTCAGCCTCAAAACTGCTGGACAAGGACTCTTTGTAATGCATGAATGCAATCCATCATATCATTGCAGTGCACATTCATCTTTATTTCCTTCTGCAAGCTTTGTTACAATATTCAAGTTCCGTTCAGAAAGTTTAGCCTTCGTGCAAAATAACGTAACACAATTATTTGCTCCTTCTTTACCTGCATATAGAGTTTCAAATTCCGAAACTATTGCTGAACAAATAATAATGATGATAGAGGTAATAATAAATAATAATTACTACTGACTAATTTCATTTTCTCGCTCTCTCTCTCTGGTGAGATCGATGTAGTGGAAGTTTTCATGGCCATTTTCACTTTTTCTCATTTATCTTTATACAAAACGACTTACATTAAAGTTACAGAACTGTGAGTCTGAGCAATTGATGTTTTATAAACTTATTATTACTATTATTGTTGTCGATATTACTCTCAGAACTGGATTAATTCAGTGTCTCCATTTAACATTGCTATACTGTACCCTGTGGAATTCTACTTTCATTCATGGCTTTGCCTTGAACACTTATGTTCTGAGAACTTATGTAGCTTTGTTATTACTTATTTTGCCTTGTGTGCTATTATCACTTATGTACATTGTCATTTTTTGTCGCTTCAGATCATCCGAAAACCATCCGGTAAATGCAACGTATTCGAAAAATGGTAAAATTGTTACATGTTTTTGGACTGTGGTAAGAATCAGCCTGTCGGCTATGGCCCGGGCCGATACAAACCTATACATACACAGAGCCCAGAAATAATGCAGCAAGTTTTTTTTTCATTTCCCATTAGCACAGCAGCACCAAAGGTCTGAACTCCCTAGATTGAGACTGAGAGCGTTGCCATATCTGCCAAACTAGTGTTGATCCTAATGATAATAAATAAATCAGAACGTTGCACCCGGATCACATTAAGCACATTAAAGAAATCAATAAAGCAAAACATCCCTAACAGGAGCAGCCGAACAGAAATTCATAAAATGTACATTATGTAATGTTATTAGTATGCCAACTTTTGACTGTTGGCACATAAATGACGTTACATTTTAAGAGCCGGTTTGGTACATTCTGAACATGTTGAACACGTTTAATGAACATGCTTAATGCTTTGATGATGACATACACCCATACAGGCTGAATATCTTCTGTTGGGCAGACAGGATAGTAGGTAGAGCTTTGGGCTGTCAACCGAATGATCAGAGGTTCTAATCCGGGCTCTGCAACATGCCGCCATGTGATGACTGATCCTGCATGTTGACCTCAACCTCCATACAAGTTGGGATATATTATAATTTTCTTCATCTGTTGGCCTAGTGATAATAGTACAGAATTATTAATCCAAATGACGCTCGCTCAAATCTCTCCAATGCTAGACAGGTGCTGTTGGGTCCTTGAGTAAGTCATTTAACCCTTAATTGTAAGACTGTATTCTGTAACTGTAAGTCGCTTTGGATCACGGCGTCTGCTGAAAGCTGAGGATGTAATTATAAATTTCTGTATATGTGTAATGACACACAAAAGCATTCTATTCTATTCTATCTTCCAGCCAGACGTTGCAACACAATATAGTTTTCGAGCAATTCAGAAATGGTAATTCGGTTACGACGATGCCGTTAAATTCTTCATTCATTATTGTTCAGGTCTAATCAGCATGTGCAAGACAGGGAAGTGTTGCTTAAAATACTGCTATTCAAAATGACTTATTATGTGACTTGCAGTCACATTAGTGTAGAATATATTCTATTAGAAGACTAGAAACATTTTGTACATACTGAGTTTATAATAAAAAACGGTTCTTCGCTCGATCTCTCAACCAGCAGTTCCCATCTTCTATGACGGCTCCATCAGAACGAGTCTCTTTAAAGCCAAAAGACAAAGACGGCATGGCTAATGTTTCCGACACGTCTGCCGTAAAACCGTTACAGGCTGTCTTGCCGATATGAGCCATGTCCTCGGCTCTGATTCCTTTCATGTCTGCGTTCAGAAAGCTCATGAATAAACATGAGCTACCTTTAATTATTGCCTGAATTTGAGGATTTCAGCAGGAGTCAGACCTTAATCTGCAGAGAAGAGGATTATCTTACCGCACCTGGAAACCGACACATCCCAAATCTGAAGTCCGCATCAAAGCTCATCTGCACTTTAATAAGGGCAAACATGGTCTTACAGCTGTGTGAAGTAAACGGGACTAAATTCAAGGTGGTTTTTTTTGCTTTGCTTTTTTTCGTTTTGATCCAGCTGGGCAGATTTCAGCAGCACAGATAAGTTTAGGCACACAAAACCAGTAAGAAATAAATTTTTCAATATATTTTTCATAGGTCAGTGCATTTTTACTCTTGACTTGACTTATTTATGTGATTTACTTGCTTGATATTTAGTGGTGACAGGAAAAGGAGGAGTCGGGCGTTATTGTCGATCAGCAAGTCCCATTTCTCTCACATAACAAATATATTAATAAATACGTAACTCTGCACTTTTTAATGGTTAATGAGGTGCTTGAAAGCGAGACAGAACTTGCCGAGCGCCGTAGTTAAAATTCCATATACGTGCTACCATTGTGTGGTGGTGGTGGTGGTGTTAGAATCTATTCCAGCTTATCAATAGTACAGTACTAGACATGCAGAAAGACCCAGAGCGAACATCCACACCCATCGTCAGTGCTCCCGGAGTAATCCAGGGCATGAGGAGAACATACAAACTCTTTCTGGAGCCCTATTCCATTCTCTGTCAACCTTTTGGAACATTCTGGAACATTTTTGGATTACCTGAGAGCTGAATGAACGCCCGCAACTACTGAATAATACTTATAAACCCATTAAAAGAGAATCCAAATGTCAATCTTAATACGTTACACTTAACCATCGAGGGCCTTGTGATGCAGCTCCTCACTGAGGCCTATAAACAATTCACTAATACTGCTTCTAAACTATTTTGTGGATGGGTTGATGGATGGATCGCTCAATGCATGGAAGGGATCATGAATATTATCATTTATATTTATATATCAATTAAAAATGCAGATTAATAATGCACATTATAAGATTATCTGTAGAATACAGATCTAGTATTGCGTGAAAATAGAATCATATTTATTACGAGACCATAAAAATACATGCAACACGGTAACTGAATATAGTCTAAATTAGCTATATTAGTCTATATTTCCCTCCACCATACTAATGGCTCTCGTGTTCTTAGTCCAAAACAAAATAGGTGACCGCTGCTTTTATGTCATGCTTTCCATTTTGGGGTAACAACACAAAACAACACCACAACCGACTGGTGCTTAAAAGAAAGTCCACTGCTTGATGGCTGCTTGACAACACACATGCTATAATTTGTTTCCCCCCTCTGTACTCCACTGAGTGAGTTTTCTTCAAATGCTGAAATAAATTGGCGGTGATTTCAGGCTTCGTCACTACTGAACGGAAACATATTTTGCACTTTGTCAGACTTGAGAAACGCATCACTTCCATTCGAGTGGGTTTCGGCCTGTATTTTGAACAATAGCATTGAAAGCAGACGGATCACCTTCACTTCCTTTGGCTTACACCCTTTTTTGTGTGTCTCTGGATATCTTCACATTCACTATTACTCATATTACTCACCTCATGCTATTCACCTGATTGGCTCATGTGCCGGCTATACGCCAACCTCGCATGCTGTGGGATTAAGACGTTTTCCCAGCTTTTAGGCACTAGAGAGCTGGAAATGAAATTAAACGTGAAGCGTAGCACTGTAATCCCGTAAAAAAGATACATAGATCTTGTTTTACCGCTCAACATTACTGTTAAATGACGTAAATGTATAGGATCTGATCTATTTAAGCACCACTTAGAAGAAATACGAGTCTTTATTTTGAGTCAATTATGATACAGGGACATCTAATAATGCTTTATTATACTATTATATTATAAACTTGCACTTACTTCTTAGTACTACTGATAGAGGAAATGTTTTTTTTCATCCTATTCATTTCAGGTTCTATGAAACTACTTACTAATCCACCCACCTACTTTTGGTAATCTAGATATTCAACATGACGTTGCTGTCACAACTGGAGGGAAAAAAGTTGTCCGACTTTTACACGTTAATTGGGTCCTTTTGGTTTATGACGATTCATTGAATATAAAACAAAATGAAGTAGCAAATAAACCGCGACAGCTTGCCGTAAGTTACAAAGCAATGGAGTAAAAGGAAGAAAGCTCCATGTTCTGCGTGCATAATCAGTCTAGCCGGTGACTGCCCCGTGCCGATGCTGCATTACTCAGGTTTGTGCCAAGCAGCCCACGGTGCCAATGGTGTCCTTTTAGGAATACTAAGTATGTCCCAGTGTAGCCCTGGGGATTCTATACACAGATGCCTCTGTGTTTGTGCTAAGCCTGCAGAGCCAGTTTTGTGATCAACGCAACGTTAGCTGAACAGATCAGACAGAAACCGGCCTTCTGTTTACGTGGAGTGGGGTGGATGGTGGTCAGGGTGGGGTGGCGGTGTTTTTCTTCTGAAACAATGTGACCAGACCTGAGTAGGAAACATAAGCAGTTTCTAGGTGCAAACGTAAAACGTGAGATGTGGTCGTATCTTATGTAGCTGTCACATAGACGAATGGGGTACGCTATCCTCTTCGTGCTAACATGCTAAAGGGGGACATTTACTTCAGCCTGACTTATTGTATAGTCTACTCAGAACACGAGTATACCACTGTGCAGAGAATAAAATACATGCTTTAATTAGTTTGGCTCTTAAATGTCTTGTACAGAAAGGACTATTAGTCCAACATTAGTATCTGGCTTAAATTAAATGACATAAATTTACTCAGACACTCTTAAGATGTGTAGAAGTTTATAGTTTATACTAATTCTAGAGGTAACCAATTCTAAACCTAATGGTAATCTTAGTTTAGGAGTCGGTTGTACAACAAGCTCATGGTGCTGGTAGTTTTTTTATTATTATTATTTTGGTCATTCGACAAAGCACATAATCATTAGATTAGATCTTATGTCATGTATCGCTATTCAACATGTTCTGCCATTTGTGATAACACACACACACACACACACAGATTTGGCCTTTGCAGTACTTTGCAGGACTATTTTTGTGCCATTATAAATGACTCATTGACCTGAAGGGGCACACTTAATTGCGTCCGAAACTCAAGTATTTGCTTTTTAAAATGCATCACTATTATCGTGCTTGACAAAGGTTGTTGGGTTTAAATCTCTTTCCGCCTATAAATATATGGCTTGTTATTTGACATCTGGCATGAACCAAACATATTCTTTTGTTAAATATATTTATGACTTGAAGCGCCCGCGCCTACTTGAATTTATATATAATAAAGACGATAGAATGAAACTTAAGATGTGCAATCAGAAAAGTCTTAAAATCAGACTAATTAATAATCTGTTTTTTGTGTTAAAGCACTGGAATTGGTATTCCAAAGGTCATCAGTTCAAGCGCCGTTTTTGCCTGGTTCGTGCTGTTGGGCCCTTGAGCAACTGCTTAGACTAACTAATGTATGTCGCCTTGGACAAATGTGTCTGCTAAGTGATGTGTAATGTAATTGTAATGTAATTAAATGTAAATGCTGCACATTCAGCAAGTCCCGGGTTCCATTGTTCTCCACTTGAAAGCTTGATGGAGAAATGAAATGGAGCTAAATTCGGACTGTAAGATCTCTCGATATATAAGAGTACAAACAAATACAGACACTGTCACTAAAAGTCTCTAAAACGTCTGTGAGAAAATTGCGTTTACATTTACTGTTTAGCTCTTCACATAAAGCTCTAAATTGCTCCCTGTAGCAGATGGCTGAGTTCTGTTTCGCACTGGCAAAATGTGTCCCATTAGCTTCTGAAAATTCATGGGATTTACTTTTCAGCTAAGCACTTTGAAAAAAGCTGGGCGGTCTGCCAGAGATTTATCATTAATGTGTCTTTAATAAGCTCGGCATTCTGTGCAACATCTTGTATTCATAACTGTAGCCTCACACATACTTTCTCTGCTGTATGGAAATGTTTAGGGTGCGTACAGACAGTGACTGAATGAATGTGTCATTAGTAGGAAAAAAGTCGAATAAAAAGGGGGTTTATGTTAATTTCAGCAACAGTAGTCAACATTCCCAGCAACAGCTGTCTTTGAACAGAGATCATTATGATGCATGTGGGGACAAAACGTAGTGGAACTTATACCAGTCGTTGGACTGTAATTATTAAGAAAACTGCCTTAACACAAGTGGAACCTGCTGTCACATGGTTTGTGTTTATTTTTTTATGCATTAAGATTATTTGAGGACTTGGGTGTGTATTAATTTGATTAAATTGCCATTATATTTTTTTAACAGTGCATCAGTCAAAATGTTATGGAAACTATGCCCGCTAACTCCTGCCACCTAAAATAAAAATCCTGCACATACTTTTTTTTTGTCATTATGAAGTCAATTGATATCTCATTATTTTGAGAAACTAAGTCATTATTTTGGCATATTATGTGTCTCCAAATAATTACTATAATATCACAAAATAATGAGATCGCAATTGACTTAATTATGACAAAAATATGTGCTGGATTTTGATTTTGATTTCAAATGGCAGGAATGGTTTTGCATGAAATGTTTTTATATTATATTATATTATAAAATGACTGAATTAACTGTATTGTCATTGCACATTGAACTCGTACACTTGCACAATGAAACTGAAGTAAGACAGGAAAAGCAGAAAGACAAAATACAATAAGCTCGACATGATGGACAAATTGATCCTCAACAAAACAAAAGCATTTGCAACCCAGAAAAATACGAAATGTCACATTGCACAAAACCTCAGATAATGGAGATAAACATTTTCCAGCTTTTAAACACAATTATGTGTTTAAAAGAAGTAATGAGCTGAGCAATGCAGAAGTAATGAGCTGCATTGAAAGTAAGGTGTAACAAAACCAAAGCAAATTGAAATTTTGTTGATACTAAATTAAAAAATAGTGAAAGACAGAGTTGCCACAGTCTACGGTTGGTATTTTGGTTTAAAGTGTTAAATTAGACTGTGCTGATTATAGTATAACTGGTCCAGTCTTCATTTTAATGTGATACCTTAATGCTGAGGCATACAACAGCATCTTTACTGTTACTACCTCGGTTATGGCTTATGCATGCAAATAGATGTGATTTTCTTTTAGCGCTGCTTCAATAGCGTTCGCTTCTGCATGCGTTTTCATTACAGGAAGGGCCAGAACACTCATACAAATTTTTAATACCTTTCCATTCAATGCATAAATTAAGAATTAATGTCACTCCTTCCGAGGCAGAAGCGCATTATTACACTGCGGTAGGTTCACAAGCCCAGAAGGATTAGAAAGCCCACTGTGAACGTAGACAAAGTTATCCGTTGCTGGGATTACATTAGCGCAGGTTACATTCAATACTTTTACTTAGGTACAATTGGTTGGGAAAGTAATGAACCATGGAAATACAATTAAGACATTTGAAACAGTTTGTATTATGAGGATTTTAGAACTGCACTCAACTTAGCCAAACACAGCCAAAAGCCAATGAATCTGTGCACTCGTATTTTATTACCTTTCCCCCCTCAAAGCTAAAACAAACTTAATAAATAATTGGATACTTATTGTGAGATGAGAATCAGTGTTTTACAGAAACCCACTGGCCACAAGTTTAAACACAAACTGCTCCTGGAACATCCGTATTTTTCGTTTTTGACTTGATACTCTGATATTCAGAACTAGAAACAACTAGAAACCAAGAAAAGAAACGATTGATGGGTGATGCATGATGAGCTTGGACAATGTACATGTAGCAGTTTTAATAAAGGGATGAACGTCAGTACTGAGGTGTATGGGAGTGCTGTGATTGTGCAGCCATGGGCAAAACTGTAACAAAGCCTCCTGGGAACCGGAGTTCATTACATATGCTTGACAAAACAGCTTAACAGTTGGTTTAGAAAGACAAAGACTTGACAGTATCTGTATGTTCCGGTGTCATCAGGGCTGTAAGGGCAGCCGTGGACTGGGCTCGTGATAGGAAGGTTGCTGGTTTGAGAGGCCAGGTGACGATTGAAGTGCCCTTGAGCAAAGCACCGAAGCCCTAACTGCTGCCCCCAAGTGAGTTTTCACTGGTGTGTTAATGAGTGATTCACTGCACGGATTTGGTTAAACGTGGAGGATTCATTCCTACGTAAGTAAAAGCACACCGTGCTAAAAAAGTATTATGAATTGTAAAATTTTAAGATGTACAGTACAATGAAATCTCTTTTCCTTTACATATGCCAGCTTGTTTGGATGCTTGTTGGAGGTATGAGCACAGTACGGCACTCCTGGAGCAGGCAAGGTTAAGGTTCAGTGACCCAACAGTGGTCGACTAGCAGATTCTGGATTTGAACCGCTAATCTTCCGGTTGATAGAAATGCTGAAAAATATGTCTGCAATTATAATGAAACTTTCCCACCCACTCACACAGACTGCTCGTACCCCCACCACAGGAAGGAAACGCCTCCACAGGTCATTCCTCCCTGCAGCCATCGCACTGTACATCTCTGTAGTCATGGAGTTCTGTGGACGTTGTACATTAACACACTACAGTTGCTACAGTTTTTAGATTTTTTAATTTTATTAAGTCTTTGCTTTTTACACACAGCAGAATTAATCCTCTATATTTAACCCAAACCATACCATGCAGTGAAACAAACATTTGCACAAACTAGGGGGCAGCATTGAGCACATAGCCATGGCCACCTCTTCTAGTCAAAACAACTCATTTGTATTGCATTTTAACAACAGACATTGTGACAAAGCAGCTTTTTTGTTTAGAACCCACAAACACAAAAAAAACTTTTGTTGACCGAGGGTGACTGTGGTAAGAATAAACTCCCTATAAAAACACGAAGGAATCGTGAGCAGAACAAGACTCAGTAGGGACCCATCCTTCTTAAGTGGATTTGAGAATATTTTAAATAATCAAGAATTAGAAACAAACACAAAAATAATTGAACTAAAAATCATAACTGGCGGGAACAGTTTAATTGTAGCTGGGTGGAGTTTGTACGTTATATTTTTGTCTATGTCTAAAGTCCAAAAACATGCAAGTGAGGTGAATCAAAGGTACAGATTTGTCTGTGACTTGAATCTTGTTTACGCCGTGATTATCTGTCTTGTTATGAATGTGTGACATGAGAATTGCTTTTATTACTGCTCTGCCCTGAAATAATAAAATCATTACAGATTATGCATTTTATTTAAATAGAGATTTAAAAATGTAAGTAAAAAAGTTAAAGATAAACATTTATGATTTGGACAAAAAACGATGTATAAAAGTGAACATGGTTTTGTGCAACATATCCAAAGTGAATATTGTATACAAATTAATGTACATATACGAAATATACACACACATACATTACACAAACACACACACATTCATATATATATGTTTGTGTGTGTGTGTGTGTGTGTGTGTGTGTGTGTGTGTGTGTGTGTGTGTGTGTGTGTGTGTGTGTGTGT
>JAOUQU010124121.1:0-15403 GCA_028566735.1 Ammoglanis amapaensis | reverse complement strand
AATTGAATTAGGTTTCTCTGTAATTGGCAGTGTAATGCCATATAAATCAAAGAAATAAATATTGGCTTGGGGCCCCTTCAGGCTAGGCACTATATTCTCTGCTTTTGCTCCAGTGTTTTACCTTTAGAGGACCTCTCCAAAGTAATCAACTTAAAAGGGGGATGGAGGGGGCTGGTGATTCGACTCCGACTGAGAGTTTTATGACGATGCGAGCTGCTTTCATTACCCAGCCTGCCAGCTACTTACAGATATGGCAGTAGCAATATTCACTCACAAGCATTCTACATGGTCTCTGTCTCTCTTTCTGCTCAGGAGTCATATCCACCTTCCTTCATGTCCACCCATTTGGAGCCAACATTGAATACCTTTGGTCTTACATTCAGAGACTTGATGCAAAGGTAAAGCTGTTTTTTCCTCGAATCTTTAGAATGGCCTCTAATTACGCAGACTAATTCACAATATTTGTTTCTAGGAGATTCATGAATCACAAACGTACCCATATTGCAGTTAATTTTTTACCATTGTGCATAACGTTTCTGTTCTAAATAGAAATGTTTTTTTTTTAATCCATCCCTTATATTTGAGTCATTTAGGTCACACAGGAGTCTCACACTGCGATTACTAAGCTAGGCTAACAATAGAAATGCTACATCCGGCTAGCTTTAGCATTTAGGATTTATTTAGGTTTTTTGTTCGATATCCGTTCGTTTTGTTTTAGATATTATTGATTTGCTAAATGTTGTCCGACTGGTAAAAAAATGACACTCGCATGTATTAATTTGCCCGATAGCAGAGAATTTACCGGAAACTAAGTGGTGAAGATTTGATCGAATACCGGTGGTTAATGCATTTAGAATCTCGAGCCCGGCTCGTGCGAATCGATTATCGGCCAAATTCAGTGTTTTACAGACCCGGTCGTGTTTACTGTAATTTACTCGATTGTATTAAACAAAACACCAGAATAGCGGGTCAGTTCATGAATGTAAATATTCGTCTTCTGATTACGAGCCGGTTGTTTTAACGATACTTTATATTAGAAGCCACTATTATCTGCGTTTATTCTGTACAATCTGTACTATTCCACTGGCAGTTTTATGTTTATACGGCGTTTAGAACGCGGAGGGAAACAAAGCTACGCTGAAACTGTTTATCACTCTTGTGTCGATTCACTTAATGTAGCTCGATTCTATGGAGTCGACACCTCGTATATTCACAAAACGATTCAGTATCGGAGCAAGATCAAAATGAGCGGTACAGAGTCGATATCGGCCCTGTATCGAATATACCGAACTTTTAACTTATGATTGTAGTTTATTTGTTTCAATCTAGGGGTGAGAAGTTTGTAGGATTTCACCTCAATTCTTTATTTGCTACTTTAATGTGATGAGATTGTGATACACACACATGATTTTTTTTGGTTTCGAATTTCATAGATAATGAGGCCTGTTCACTGATAGTTTTGTATAAAACGCTCACAATGATGGGCTAAATGTTTAAGCAATACATTTTTAGTTTAACTTTCACGTCACACAAAGTAATGACTGAATAACGAGTTAAATTCAAACATTAATTCGATTAATTATATTACCTACATACTTGTTGAACCTCTCATTGGCTCGCACAGCTTTGTGCTGGCACTGTGCTCTTTTCTCATGCGCAGATATTTACTGATGTAATTTGTAGTGCTAACTGAATGCATTGTATTCATTCCAATGTGATCGATTCTATCCAAGCACTAGTACTGATACTATCTTTGATTAATCTAAACACCAACTGTCAAACCTTGGAGGAACTATGGCAGGCACATTTTCTTTCATGGTTACTCATTAAGTTTAGATCCATGAACAGCTGGCTATAACAGAATAAGAATAACAAATCTAGCAAATGGTTTCCAGTTTGAAATTACTTTCTGCTTCTTTGTTAGTTGTGGCATTTTTACCTTTTTCTTACAGAAATTGAAAGGGTTCAGAAAGGTGAGGTCAAGAAAGAAGGTGAAACGTACCTGGACCTGTTTGTTGCTAAGAATGTCCGGGTGAAGGAACGTGTGCTCATCCCGGTCAAACAGTACCCTCGGGTAAGTGAGAGCATGTGTCTTAGGAAAGTATTTTGCTCTTTTTATTGTATGCATTTGTTGGCCATGTATCTCAAACACAAACGTTTGAAATACGCAATGCCAATAAGCTTTGTAAAGGTGTGTAGGTCCTGTTTTTGGGTCATTTCAAGCTCGGGGACTCTAGGTTCAATTATGTATGTTTTTGTCTCCTCACAGTTCAATTTTGTTGGCAAGATTCTTGGACCCCAGGGCAGCACCATCAAAAGGCTCCAGGAGGACACAGGAGCCAAGATCTCTGTGCTTGGCAAGGGATCTATGCGGGATAAGAATAAGGTGTGTTTTCGCCACATGTTTTTTCCACCTTGAATTGTGTGGACTGCTATATTACATTCTTGCATCTTGATTTTGAATGTCTTATTTAGGAGGAAGAATTGAGGAAGGGTGGTGAGCTTAAATATGCCCATCTTGGCATGGAACTGCATGTATACGTTGAAGTTTTTGCTCCGATCCCTGAGTGCTATCTTCGTATGGCTCACGCTATGGATGAGATCAAGAAATTTTTGATGCCTGTAAGTTGCACCATTTTCATTAATCTAGAAACTAGAGTTGCCCCTGAATTTTTCAGATATAATTGAATGGTATGACCGATCTAATAATTTTTGTGGTGTTTTAGGTTGAAGGCATGGATCAGATGCACCCAGATGCATTTATGGACCCTGCATATTTGAACGGTGCTCAGGATGCGTCTCGTGGTAGAGGCGCACCTGGCAGAGGTCGTGGTGGTCTCCCACCCCCAATGCCTGGCAGGTGAGACCCATTTTACTTTAATTGTAAGCACGCTAGCGTTTGGCACTTTAAAGCAATAGATGTGCCATGTGGTTTGTGGTCACTTTTAGCCGGTCTGAACTGTTCTTTCCCGTGCTTTCCTCAGAGGTCGAGGCATGCTTCCACGTGGTGGTCCCCGAGGTGGTGCTCCTCGCGGAGGCCCAAACAGAGCTGCGGCAAGAGGTGGACGAGGTACTGGCACTACCCGTGGCGGGGCAGCCGGGCGCTCTCGGCCCCCTACATCTGCTCAAAGGATGACTCCTGCCCCAGCACTTGCTCATCAGCAAGCACCAGAAGGATATGAAGAATATGTATGTTTATACAGCCGTACACGCCTTTCAGTCTTTAACTTGTTTATTAATGACTAACTTTGACTTGCTTTCAGTCTTATGAAGAGTCCTACGTCGATCCTGGGTATGAAGCATACGAAGGCTATTACAGCCAGACAGCACCACAGGCGTGAGTATATCGTTTTCAGAATGTTTGCTAGTACTAGTTTGATGGCGGTGCTAAGTTTGTTCTTTCTTTTATTTATAGAGAAACTGAGTATTATGATTACGCGCATGGCGAGGCTCAAGAAGCGTATCAGTCTTATGGTAGGATTCCACTCTAATAACCCTGTTTATTTAAATTTGAATTTATACTTGTTGCAGATTTTATCTCTTCTATGAACCATAAGGTACACGACTTCAATGAAGCATGCTTGTTTGTTTGAACACACTGCTACTTTTCAGCTTTTTAGCAGGCACAGTTGACAGTGGTTTAAAGTCAGCTGGATTGGGAAGACAGAGGGCCAGATTTTTTATTGTGGTGCTGTAAAGATTTGCGCACACACACGTTCACAGAAACGTAATCAAATGTGAATAATTTCTCTTCTTACAAATGTCTAAATGTTACTATTAAACAACTGATTTAAAACATGCGTTAAACTCACCCTAAGACTACAGGCCAGACTCTTGCTAAGTCGGATTCTCGGTTCTACCTACCAAGATCAGCGGTCAGATATTTGCCATTTACTCACTGATATTCACAACAGGACATGGCAAATCCACATATCACACAGTATGGACATTTGAAGTTAAATCCAATAAACAGAATCTTACCTGTACTTTAATTTACATTCTTGTCATTGTAGCTTGTTACTTAGGTGGGTATTTAGACCTATTTATCACAGTTGAGTCATCGTTGGGTTTGTGCTACTTTTTTAAGGTTCGGGCAGTGCACAGACTTGAACTTGTACAAGTCTTTTAGAAGTGTTCATATTGAGTTTTAGTGGGCAAACTTTGCAAACAGAACAAGGTTTACAAATATTAAACCAGTTTTGCAAACTAACGTGTTCTGTAAACACAGTATGATTTTTTGCAACTAAACTAAAGACCTTCATATTTGGAAATCGAGAGTAAGTTTCGTATTCCACTACGTAATTGGTTGTGTTGTGTTTGTGGCTCTTTTAAACAGAACGCAAAAATTGAGTCTTTTTTGGTTGGAGAGTCACATGTGCCTCAAGTTGCAGGTTTGCCACCCCTGGTGTAGATTAAGGTGAATGAAGAATGTGATTCTATTTAAATCTATTGGTGGTCCAAAGTGGCTGTAAAGTAGGGCTGCAATAGGTGCGTGTTTTTTTTTGTTTTTTTTTGTGTGTGTGCTTGGATTATGCATACATGTGCTAGAGCCAACGCTCTGCTGTACCCTTTAAGGGGTTGTATGAGCAATTTAGTGGTAGCATGTATCCAGCATCTCGTTACAATATGTTGTCCATCACTGCTGTTGCAACAAGTACTTTTCATTACAGATATAAAAAAATCTACAACCTGATCAATTAACTGGTTGAATTCCTTTCCTACTGGTTTCCTTTCTGGTTCACCTTCTGTATTTATGCCGTGATGCTTCTATAATGTTTAGCCCTGCTGCAATCTGTTAATTTAGATTTATGAAAAGCAGACCAGTCTTTGCTTTTGCTGCAAGCTAAGTTTTGTTTTGAATATGCTGTATTGTATTGCTGATTTGTTAGAATTGTTTTATGGCACGACTTTGTTAGAGGTGGGCTGGACATGCAGTTCCACAGATGGTATTAACGTTAGCCTTTCAAAGCTGAAAGCTTTCATTGTGTAGACTGCTGTTACATTTATGCATCTCTAATTTGAAAGTCTTATGTAGGAAGAATTGAGAAAGAATTTGTGCTTTTGCAGCTCACAATAATCCGCTCCAAATAGGGACTGTTAATGTTATGATTATACAAAAAATACTGTGTAAGCAACTAGTAGTTGTTTTGGTAATATCGAAAGGAGCATGTTGGGCCGCATCTGCAGATTGTACTATTATAGAAATAAGTTTGAATTGGTTTTGCTTCTTTATGCATGTGCACACTCCACATATTGAGCATACATGTTTCAGAGTAGAAGCATGAAGCATATTCTTTAATAACTAATTTGGTTATTTTCAGTATTGACCAGCCGTAAACTATTAGGGGGCCGTATTTAATTTTAAGGACGCCAGTTTAAACCTCACCAGTTACTGTATCAATTGCTCAGGCTGTTGTAACTAAAGCAATTTGCGTTAGAGAAGGGCTGTAAAAAAATTAATCGCTACATAATTGACTGTGTGCATAGTCCATAACCTGGAGGCATGTGGCTAACTAAAGCCTAGTTTATAGTTGAGTTGCCATGGGCGCTCATGGCAAATGGGACACGCTTGCGGTGTGAGGCCGTGCACATCTGCATACTTGTTTTAGCAAAATCAATTTAAAGGTGGTCTGAATGATTAGATTTGCCTTTACATGAATTTGAATATAATGCTTTTTAAAAGATCCGGATAAAAGTGATAGTCTTTTTCTTCTAGTTGATATAAACATCTTGGCTCAGCACTAGCAAGTATCTTGGTTTTTACCCCAGGAAGGCCCGAAGACCCTAGAAATAAATCATACTTGACTGATAAAATTAATAAAGAATTTATCATGTTGCACACTTTATGCACAGGTTTTAACTCTGATCATAAACATGAAATTAAACACGCTCTAAATGCATTTAATTTGGGATTTGTACTAAAGTGTTTTTTTCTATTCCCCTGTAGCTGAGGATGATTGGGAGGGTGCTGCCTGGGGTGGAAGTGCTGGAAAAGCTCCTCCGGCACACCAGAGCAAGGGAAACTTCCGTGAGCACCCATACAGACGGTTCTAAGATTCATCACTTGGGTTGTCCGGGCAACAGTCTCGCTCTAACTCCTTTTAACAGCTCAAAAGTAATTTTTAGATTTTTTTTTCACTTAAGTCTATTTTTGACTTTCCTTTGTATTTTTATGTTTACCTGCTTTTTAATGTATCAAGCCAATGTTACGCTGGTCTTTTTGTAGTTGCTTAATGAAACGTGCTCACTTCAGAACTTTTTTTGCTCTGCTCTTCTTTGCATTGTCAGCTTGCGCATTGTTGATCTACCTTATTAGTTAAAAGGGGGACTTCTGATTTCTGATTAGGTTTTGTATAGTATACCAAGTGGTCTTATTAGCTGCCGTGATGATGCTTTCTGCTTTCAGAAGGGAAAATGCTCACAACCCAAATATTTCACAATAAGACTTCAAAAGAACTTAAACAGTTTAGGCCGTTGTTTTAAAACACTTAACATTCCAACTGTAACTTATTATTGTCAAACTGAAACTATATAGCAAGTTCCCCAATTCCAGAAACCCTGTTTTAAAAGAGAAAAAAAACTGCATGAAAACTGCTTAACTTTCGTCTCGTTTCGTAAGGAAAATGTGACGGCTAAAACTGTGTACATAGGTTCTTTACACTTTTTAGACAAGTCTTGCTGTTTATAGCTTTGTGTTCCACCAAAACAAAAAACGAGGCACCCATGTGTTCATTGCCTAAATAGGAATCTAAATGTCTTTTTGTAGTATGTCAATAAAGCGCAGTCTTGTTTTCCAGCCAATACTGGGTATTTTGAATTTCTTCCGATGTCAATACGCTTATTCATTAACTTCCACCAAACTGCATGCACAAAAAGTTGCAAAATACATGTACTGTGTAGTGACTTTGTTATGAGATGAACCGTTAATGTCTTGTAAAACATTGTGTATAAACCGTTGCTATTTAGAATTCAACCAAACTGGTTCTTGAATTTTAAAGAGCTGTCTAATATCACTTAATGTCCTGATTTCACACTGTAGTGCACACTAAAAATAAAAGTGGCTAGATGGAACAATAAAGTTACATGTGTGTACTTGCACAATGTCTAACATATTAAATGATTTATACACAATACAGCAAATTGTTGTACTGCCCAGACTGGCACCGCATCCCTAGAATTCCATGATGTTTAAATGTACTGCTTATTCCATCTCTTCCTTTAACCGAAAAGGATCAAGGGGTGTATCCAACCAAGTGGCCTCTAAAATAAAATCGTCTTTTAAGGAAGGTAAAGTATGAGCCGAAAAATTTACATCAGCGCAAAAAAACACCATGTACCCATCGTCCAGATAAACGTGAAGAAAACTCGCTGACTTACTCGGCTTTTGTGGCTGAAATAATAAAGAACAAATTTCGGGAAGGAGCCGTAAAGTCTAGGAAGCGCAACGAAAAGGTAACATCTGCAATAAATCTCTTCACAAAACTTCTATTTATATTCATTTATATTTTTGCATAAAACTACAAAACGCTAGTTTAAATGCAACTCTTGCTCTAAACTAAATTTTTAAAATAGATTTTTATTTAATTAAAACGGTAAAAAAGTGAACCAATTATGTAAAATAGTCTGGAGGTTAATCAGTTAATTTTCTAGATTTTATTATCCATGTTTACTTAAAATAGCTTTAAAACTTCATTAACATGCATGAGTTGCATAAATTGCTGTAGATGCAGAGCTCACTTGGTTTCTTTACCGAATCGCTGACGTTTGTTTTGTGTTGCTCAGATGCTGATTTCTGGCCTGCTCTGGAGCACGTGCAGACTACGTTGCTGTTACTGGTAGGTTGATGTGAACATGCCAGGTAAACATTTGGCTCATCAAAATGTTAACAGGGTTTGATCATTTTATTTGGTCAGGTGGATGCTATGTTTCTGATTAGAGACATCGTCCTGTAAATAATGAGCCTAAATAATGGGAACAAAAAACTTATATTCGAGCCTAAATATGTGTAGATGCATGATCAGACTACTACTTTTGCCAAAAGAAGAGTTTCCTGATTCCCATCATGTGGGTACATTATTTGGGTACCTCTATCCTGGTTAGATAAGTTAAATAAATTGTTGCGCTGTAATTGGTTTCTGAATACTGAAATATATTTTCAGTATTTTTAGAACCTCCTAAGTAAGTCGCATCTCCTATTTTGATCTGCCGGGACTTCCAGATAACACTGGGTAGCACCAAATCAAACTACCATTATTGCAGCTTACCAGATCTTTGCCAGGTCTTTTCCATGTAGCTGCAGTGACTAAAGTGCATTTTTGCCTTGTGGTTAAAATGTAATTGCAATGGATTTATCTGAATTGAGTTTCTGCAGAGATCATTTTAGACATTGTAGGCTTTTATCTTCAGTTTATGCAGTCTGCATAAAGTACAATCTGAACCACCATGGTCTTGCATTTAATGAAAGGGCAGTTTGAGGATAGTTACCAGGTTGTATTGTAAGCACCTAGCAACTAGACACTTGGTGCTATTCAGCGCTTCAGTAGAATTTTCTGGATTCAAATCCAGTTTTTCCTAAATTCAGAAGTGAACTTGACTAAATATCAAGTGGTATTTTTCACCATTATCTGGGCTTAGATGAATTGATGGAGAGAGAATCTTAGTTGTACAGTAGTTGTGTTAGGGGGATTTCCCAGCCCTGAGTGACCTGGTGTTCGATTTTTATGAAAAGGTTGTTTGTTTAATGTCTTAACTAAAACTTTGCAGTGTACCAGAATTCAAGCCCGGTGAAAGAACTGAAGTTTGCCCTCCTTCTGCTTTTAACATCTCACTTTTTACATTTTATGTGTTAGTTTTAATGTTTCTTTGGATAATGCTCCGTTTCAGAAAATCTGTTCTCTCAATCAATTAATCTGTAAAATCTATTTATATGGGCCACGTGGAAGGAGCACATGTTAAATACCTCTAGCGAGGTGAACTTGACATACTTAATTGTCTGCAAATGTGCTTGACATGAAGTTTGAATTGATACATTCTGTGGTGCATCCGGTTATGTCATAAACTGCAGTATCTAAAACGGGCCAGTTAACAGGAATAATTGGTTTGTAGTTGGAGCTGGGTGGCTGGCTTTCATAACCGAATATTTCACTTTTCTGGTATGCAATCTGATGGCCTCTCGTATGTACACTTATTTTTCCGAATGATTTTATTTGCAGTGTAACTTGTATACAATAAAACTCGTTTAAATTATTTTGCCTTCGTCTTTTTTCTTCTTCTTTTTTTTCTTTTACATCAGTTGACTTTACTGCAATTAAAGGAATTAGTTTTTTGGAATAACATTGAGCCTTTGGCCTTACTGACTGAACAGCAGCAACCTGGTAGTTACTAGTCCAATGTTCTAAACATTATCATTGTGACATTTATATATATAAAAAGCTGTCAGGCCTGCAATCTCACTATAATAGATATGGAGGCTGCACATCCTCACTCACTATTTTTTTCAAAACATTTAAACAGATGTTTTGCACTTAACCCTACTTACTGACTGGCCTTACACGTGTCAGTCTTGAAATCGCAATATCGTAAGCTTTTTAGTCTATTGAGTAGCACACATTCAATGAATTCAAAATTATCTTGTTCTGGAACGAAATTACTCTTTGGTGTACAGTCAAACCCCTCTTGGTCTCTTCGCGGTTAACAGAACATTTGTGTTCATGATATTTTAAGTAGTGCAACGTTTACTTTCCACACAGTCCTAGCTTTCATAGCTTTTTTTTTAACTTGATGATACACTATCGGCCGAAAGTATGTTGAATCATGGCCATTTCTTTGTAGAGCAGCTTTTCTGTGAAAGTAATCCACAGGATTGCTGGGTATGCTTGTTGACTTTATGGTACTCTGGTGACAAACAAATCTTAGTGTTTGAAGCGCTTGAGAAAAAAGTATTTGTAAATGTATTGGCTTATCTGTTCATCACACTTAATACTGAAAGCATTGCATTTCCATACATCTGTTGGATGGTGGTGTGGTGGCATATGGCTAGCACTCACAGAAAGAAGGTCCTGGTTTGGGAGTTCGCCAATCGTCTGTTTGGGTTTTCTTCCAGTGGTTCACCAGTGCCCAGTCCTGCCACAGTTCAAAAAAAATCACGGGCCTTAAATTGGATATTATCATTTATTCTCATATTACTTTGTACTGAAAGGTAGTGGTGTTTTCTGTACATGAAATAAATGGGTTAGAATGTGTGCCTGGATTGTGTGTACATCAGAGAATGATCGTACAAGGTCCTTAGACAATGCCAAGAACCCTGCAGTTCTTTGGCTTTGGTACATTGGTTAAAAGAAGGTAAAATGTATGAACAATATCATTAAAATATACATGTAAAGAAAGTTGTGGCATTAAGTATAATTATTAAATCAGATTGTTGATCAGACTATGAATTTTATTTTATCTATAGTGAAGTGGCTTCGATTGAAGTGTTTTCTTTCTGGTCCCCACCTTTGTGAATTTCTATTTATGCAGTCCTGTTTATTTAATGTGTATCCATGCACCAATGTGTATTAACTGAACCGACTACAATTATTTAGCTACTCCACTACTGGCTACTATATTAGTCCATATTTGGTAATTGTGTTACTAATGCAGCACTAAACATTTTTTCCCTGCAAGATTTATGAAAATGAGATCAATGTTGGTTTAGCCGAAAGTTTTTAAGGTCTGTTTTATGACACACTAGAATTTGGGTGGCTGCAATATTCCAAAGATGGTATTTAAGTGCAGTTTCCAAAACTTAAAGAGGTTTGCATCTCCTGCTCACTTCTGCTACAAAAATTGTGATTATACCATAAAATACTTGATGGTAAACCAGTACTTGTATTTGTAACAATAAAAATAGCATGCTATACCAGTACTGTACAAATGGTTTGTCGTATTAAAATAGTAAAATAACATTGTACACAGTTTGTGGACGGGTGGTATTTCACAGATATTTTAGATCTTCAGCATCCCTGCTTAAACCCATATACTGATTGTTTAGGTTTTTTTGATAGCTATCTGGTATTCGTTTGATTTCATTACTGACTTTGAGTTGTTTATAATTAAAGTCTAAACATTACGGCTGATTTTTGTTGTTTTAGTCACATACAGAAAGTGATCTGGGTATTCAAAGCATAATCGGAAATTGGTCATGTTCAGTAGTGAAAGGAAGCAGCCTCTGAATTGTGATGCAGCTTCAGATGCACGCTATGCAATTAGCCTAAATTTTGCTGATAAAATGCTTTGATTTGGTCCTGTTAGAAGCACACCTGGTTGGTAAGAGTTCTGACAATGAGCGTTGTGCTACAAGTCATGTATAAATCCACAGATCTAAGGCTTGAGGAAGATTGCACAACACTAGTGTAAAGAACTTGCACGGTATAAGTTTGTAGTTTTGTAACGAGTTTTTAAAATTACTAGTTATGTCATGTTGATTTATATAGGGACTCTAAAAATGTAGTATCACAGTACCGGTAAGTTTAACTGGATGTTCAAGTATTATTTATTAGGATCTCAAGTTGTTTCACTGAATAACACTATTGTCTAAAAGCAAGAAGGTACCAGGGTTTGCATTTTCTCCCTGTGTTTGCAAGGGTTTATTTATGTGTGGGTGTTGGTTTCCTTCCACAAGCCAAAAACAACCAACATGACGTGATTTGTTTATTATTATTATTATTATCTTGTGGGCTAGGTTGCCTTCCCTTGCAGCTCACCACTAATTACTGAGGTGTGCTTTTTAAGTTTATGTGTAAGTCATTATTTGTTTTTATGTTAATTTAAGAACATTCTTATAATTCTTATAATTTCTGTGACTTGCATTGCACGAATACAATAAAAGAGTCTTGCTTAATGCATTATAGACTGTCTTGCTGTTAGTTCAGTCAGTGAGTTTGCATGAAAAAATATAAAGCAAAATTGGTTCAGATTTTTTGATCTATGACTGGAAAAAGGAGGCCAGAATTTAAACGGCTTTATGTGACTTTTTTGTGTGGTTTTGCTCTGGGTGCTCAGTTCCCCCAATTATCTATTTTAGCATTCAGCACATATTTGCATCAAAGTGCCTGACTTTATCTACAATATTCATGTTGAGCTATTAAAAGACTTGTTCAGGGACCCAACAGCAGCAACATGGGAGTGGTGGGGCTTGAACCACTAAGCATTTGATTACTAGTCTAGTATGCTGATCACTAGTATTTTAAGAATGTACAAATGTTTGTGCATCCTATGCCAATGCTGTATTCTTTGTAAAAGAATTTCAATCAATGCAGACAAATAAAGTTTGACATATTAATAGATGATGGAAGGGAACTATAAATAAATGCATATACAATACTTTACATGACCAGCCTTTTTTGAAAAGCACACTGCAAGGTCGGCTGTTGTTTTGTGTCTAGGGATTTCAGAGGATTGCTGGGGCAACTGTGAACAACAATCCCATGAAATCCACTTGCATGATTATAATAATAAAGCTCTGAATGACCAAGAGCTGAGCAAAAATACCAACCCTTTTTTTTACATACCATCAAACTTCAATTTAGAAACACATTGACAAGCTATAGAGCACACTCACACCTATTCACAAACCAACTGGATGACTGGATAAATAAGGGCATTCAGTGTAAACTGCACCAAGTCGGTGGTGTGGACCATGATTTACTGTGGTAACTGTGATTATATTGAACTGTGGTTACTGTGATTATATTGAAGTGGTCTCTTGCCCCCCGCCTATTTCATTCATTGCTAGTATACAACTGTCCTTGGCAATGGAGCTTGAATTGGCCTTGTCTAGTAATAGACTATTGTTGAGCAATAAAATGTGGCAAGGAAAATATTACAAGGACGAAATCAGGATCCTGAGGGGTCTTCAGCCTTCTTGATTATGTATGATTGTTTTTTAACATGTGTTGTATAAGTAAAAGGATTTAACATGCAAGTTTCAACGTAAATATATACAGGGAAAATTATTGAAAGCATGAATTTGAAAAAAATCAAAAATCATGGAAAGTCATGACAGCAGCTGAACTCTATTAGAAATTATTAGAAAACAATTCTGCCACTAGTGCAAATTAATATGAACTGGTCCAACTTATGTTCTATAAAAAGTTTTATTATTAAGGTACCACATTTTATTGGCACCTTAATGCTTGCGAGTTATATCCCATTATAGTTTATGTCTCCACATTCCAAAAAAGTACCCAGTGTATGAACTTTTATTCTTGAATTTAAAGTACACCTATGGGTTTACTTAAGCCCATGAAACTGTGATTGTTTACCAAAACACACTAATGCCTTCATGACACCTTCTTCTAAATCCTGCCTACTTATTTATCGTTCCCACTATTTCACATCCACTAATTATGTGAATAAAAATATAACATAATTATAATGCAAGAATTGTGATCCCAAGATGAATTAATTCATAATAATGATTTTCTTCCAATATCTTATTTTTTAGTAATCACACACAGTTTTAAATCATACTCTAACACAAACACCAACTTTTGTTACCAAATATCATAATTTAACTATAGACTTACTGGTAAAACTTTTTATATTTAAAGATGAATAAATTACTGACAAGGGATTATTTTACATAAATGTATTTTATTTATTGTGGAACTTTGATTGAGTGAGGGAAGATGTATAAACATTGAATCCAGTCTTTGCACATCATGACAGGCTTGCAAAAACAGCCCAATCTCCTCCATGTGCTCAAAAACAAACAACAAACAAAAAAAGTTCTTGTGGAATTTCACTTAGAGTTATACACTCCTACACTTTTCGTCACTGTTTTTAATTAATAGAGACATACTTGAAATACCACACATCAAAATATCATTACATATTCAAGTCATGACGATACAGTATATACAATATACTTTAAACTGCTCAAAGGGAACACTCAAACAACACATCCTAGATCTGAAGGAATGAAGTATTTTCATTGATCATCTTGCTCTGTACAAAGTTGAAGATGCTGACAACAAAATCATCAATGAAAATCAAATTATTATTAACCAATGGAAGCCTGGATTTGAAGTCACACACACAATAGTGGAAAAACACACTACAGCCTGATCCAACTGTATTTAAGTAAATGAGAATAACATTACAATGTATCTCCAAAATATTGTATCCTGACATTTTGTAAAAGACACTTTAATTTATTTAGTGTAATGTAGTTTATCGTAGTTAAAATTAGATAAAATAAAGAATGTTGGCATGTTTGAAGATGATGTATTATCTGATACCACCCTAACCCCTAACCCTAACCCATATTTTACATACATCATTTAGAGAAAAGATGTAAAACTAAAAAAAACTAGATGTAAAACCTCTTCACAGAGGGCCACATCAGCACAATGGTTGCCCCTCAAAAAGCCAGATGTAACTGTAAGATAGTAAAAACCTAACTAAATGTAACAGTCAATCGGATCTTTTAAGCTCTTGCGGGCCTCACTTGGCCCGCAGGCCTAGAGTCTGACACATGTTATAGATTACAGCTAACGGATAAGATCACAACTAACAAAAGTTGATTGTAAGAATTTAACATTCTCCGCACGTTCCCCCTCCCCCTTAAACTTATGAATATGTTTAATCAAAGAAAAACACCCCTTATTTAATGATGAGTTTTACAGGAATGCTGTAGTGGAATATTCTAAGAACATTTCAAACACATTTCCTCTGAATGTTCTGATTTAGTTGTGGAACTGTTTCATTAGAACGTCTCATCAATGTTATTCTAAATAATTCATGTACAAAAGTTAGAAGTAGGTTTATATAATGTTATGCTTAACTAAACAGTTAAGACTTTGTAATTTTGTCAAGCAATCAAGTCACATCACGTTTATAGAACGTTGTACTAACGTTATAGTGAGAACATTTGCTCATAACATTAGGAGAACTTCACATAAAGTTGGTGAAAGAACGTTTCTTGTTAGCTGAAGAGAAACTCATAACCAATATTAATACGTGCCTGTATTCGGCCCCAAAACAACTCAGACAGCTGTTGTGCCGAAATCCGACTCCGTGGCAGAATCTTACTCCCTTCGCGTGCACGCGCGTCAATAAAGCAAACAAACAGACACAAAATGTGACGCTGACATTTCACTTCATGTCACGTGATTCTTGCTATGAATGATAATTGAAGATTATGAGCGAAAGATGATAGAAATGAGGGAATCCGCGAGTGTCACATGTGGGGTCCGTTTAGTTGCGTGCGTTCATGCGAGGGGAGTAGAATTCTGCCGGGGAGTCGGAATTCGGCACAACACCTGCCGAAATTCGACTCCCCTCCCCCTCATCTCTGGAATGGAATTTCTCATTAACATCTTCTTTATTTTGCTGGCTTATCTTGGTCTGTAGAATGTGT
>JAOUQU010124013.1:0-15404 GCA_028566735.1 Ammoglanis amapaensis | reverse complement strand
GTATCAAACTGGTCGCCCGCCGCATTAGTTGGTACCCCAAAAGTAGCTCGCAGCTTCAAAAAGGTTGGTGACCCCTGATATAGATCATTGAGATTTTTAGCTGTTGGTTTCATGTATTTGTAGATAAATGTGGCTACTGTCTCTTTAAGAGAACAACATTCTCCGCTGATGAAATTAAAAGTGTAGATTAAAAGAGCATTGATTGTTCACTTAAAAATTTTATAATGTAGAATTGAAGTTAGTTTTTTTTTTCTTTTTAAATTATCAGATCAGATCACTTGACTTTTTCACTACAATATTCAATCCAGTGATTTGGACCGGCATCAGCAGTTTGTTTATTTACTAGAATTAGAATATGTTGTTTGCATGTTTTTGGACTGTAGGAGAAAACCGGAGCACCTTGAAAGACGGTTGTTGTGAGGCCAATGTGCCACTTACTTAACCACCGTGCCACCTTGATATTGAGTCTGATACTGAGCACTAGTCCCAATCGTCGTGAATGAATTGTCTTGGTCCGTCGAGGGTTGAGAGGCTTATTGTGCGTTTATCGTTTCAGGCAGCTGTGCAGATGAAGTGTCAGGCGAACGGATGCCGTCTCAACCTAAAACTACAGAAACACATGAAAACGTTTCTCAGTCCCCTGGGAAAAAACTGGATGATTCACTAATGCAGCCCGATGAGCCCAAAAAGCTGGAACAACTGGTAAGAGCAGAATCATTTGAATTCGTTTGAAATCAATTTGGCTTATTTTATTTTTTATTTATTTGTTTGTTTCATTTGTAGTCTCACCATTTAATTTGTTAATTCATGGTGTTTATTTGTATGCATCTTTTATGCAAGAACAAAATACCTAGCATGCATCTAAAGTGCACTGGACCGCTGCCTATTCGTGGTTCAACATTTTGTTCATATTTACTTGCTTGTATTTAACAGATTTACCACGATTTGTATCTTCTGTTCATTTAATTAATTTTACACTAACCCTATGTTTAACATCTTTATGGAGCTTCGTTCTGTCCTTTAGCACAAACCTCGACCTGTGTTTCTTTTTAGCATATTAGTCTGTTAAATCAGAGTACTTAAAATGTGGAATAAAAGCTCACGACAAAAAACGTCTTTTCATAGGAAATCAAGCCAGTCAGCTTGGAGCCGTGGTCCCCTATTCCCCCCGAGCTTAGAATTACAGAGCCTGAAATGGACGGACTGAAAGACCAGCTGAAAGCCAGCGGCTCTATGAGTAAAATCACTGGAAATGATGGTGCTCTGAAGCTTAACGCTCACGCTAAACGTAGAAGTAGTTTACCCACTCACCCAGTGTCTACAAAGGAACACTTCAAAGACATTATAAAAGGTGTAGCGAGCGAGTGTACAGATGATGCTCTTTTTACCCCGCCAGAAAGACTATCAAAAGATGACAGTAGATGGAATTACCTGGACAATGCTGATAAAAAAGATCACAAAAGCTTCAATTCATTTGAGCAGTCGGACATCAGCACGCTCTCACCTTTCTTACACATAAAGGAGACGGATATTCTGCAGGACACAGAGCCATGGCCTTCCAGCAAAGAGTCCTTTGTGCATTCTGTTGAGATGAATGCAAACACTGATAAAAGTTCAAATCCTAGTTCTAGTAAGGATATCGATCCAGGTTCTGCTTTGTCCTCAAGGGACGACAGTGAAAAGGACAAGACAAAGACAGACAATGGCAAGGTTAGAAAAACACCCAAAGCGATCAGACGATTGGATGAGAGCCTACTAAGGACAGACATACTGAATCTAGAAAACGAAGACACTTGGGTAGGCCAGTTGGCTGGACTGGATCAAGTGGAACCCTGGGAGGACTTGAGTACCACTAAAGAGTGGGTCACAAGCCCATTACACTCAATCAAACTGGACGATCTTTTCCCGATGTTTACAATGTCTGCGACAGATCCGGTCCCCAAAAGTGAAGACTCCAGTACTGAACACGTTAAAGAAAGCAAGAAGGATGAATGTGAAGAAGTGAAGGCTACTGGTTTACCTGATCTGATCATGGAATCTGACTCTACTGAAGAAGTTAAAGCACAAATTGACCTCATTCCTGGGGCCTTTGACGGGATTCAAAAGAAAGCAAATGCAAAACAGGACATTCTGCTTGCACAACTCAAGCCTTGTGTCCTCCAGGAAGACACAAACAGACTACCAAAGCGAAACACTGGAACTCTCAAACAAAAAGTCTCTACATCTTCTCAGAGATTTTTCCGACAGGTATCTCATGAGACCTGCATTGCTCAGAGGAATGAAGAAAAGTTTGTTCCAAAACACAGACCGTATTCACTAAACCTGGATCTGGGACATCGCTGCATCCGGGACATCTCAAACCGGCAAAATCTTGATCTTGATTATAAGAGAGGAGAACTGAAGCTCGATGGATTGTCTCTGGAGCTGGAGATGTTTCTGAGAGACCGACAGGCACCGGCACGTCGCAACTCTGCGCCGGTCAGCGTGTCTTCTGTACGCACTGCATTTATGATAAAAACGTGCCAGGCCAAAGCCGTTCCCGTCATCCCTCCACAGATTCAGTACAGCCATGTACCAATTCCGGTTCCGGAGAGGGTGAGCAAAGATCAGGAAAGAAGTAGACCTGACAAGATGAATGTGGACAAAGCAGATCCGTCGCCTATGATCCAAGTAAAGAAAGATCCACAAGAGGAGAGGGAGAACTGCAAACCATTACCCAGGACCCAAAAGCAGGTGTCTGTGGAAAAGCCAGAGCCTGGCAAGTCATTGCCTGAGTTTCCAGTACTGAGGAGAAAGCGGTCTGCCAACGGGGACACCATGGACTGTTCGAGACCGGAACGATCCACTTTACACCAACGATCTTCCTTCCGTAATCGCCCCAGGCCTCAAAGCCTCATTTTGTTCAGCCCCCCCTTTCCTATTATGGATTATCATCCAGCGGGAGAAGAGAATAAACAGGCCTTGTCACCCATCAGGAGTCCTGTTGAGAAATCGCCGCTCAAAGTTCTGACCACTGAGCTCTCTGAGAACCTCCAAAGCGCTGATGGTGTCACGCTACGAAATAAGATGACTTTGCCCAAGAGCGGGCAGAGATTGGAGACCTCGACCAGCTGCTTCTACCAACCTCAGAGGAGGTCCATGATTTTTGACAACAGGAGCAACCGACAGATCGAGTGAGCGAATCAATGCGACAGTACTGCTGAACATGATCAGGTTTTTTGTATTAAATTAATGCCGAAGAATCAATAAATTAGGGATTTTTTGATGAATGAAGATGTACCAAGATGGACCTGGTTCAGTTAGGATCAGCATAACCTCTGACACCTCCTCCAGTGGCATGATAAACAATTTGACCCACTGCAGTCCCAAGTGCACTACAAATCTTTTTGACTCCGGTGCAATTTAACCAAGCCTCCTGTTTTTTTTTTCAGTCGCTGCACGAATTAAATCGACATTTAGATTAGAAAAGGAGAGTAACACAGTGAAGACAAACAATGACCTGTTAAGCTGTTTAATTCTGATCATTGACTATTTACAAAATTGCTTTCTTTAAGACCTCCTTTATGTAGTTTTGATGTTTTTACATGCATTTCTCCAATTGGTGCACTCCAAACACAATCAATTCGAGTCACTTGTTTCTACACATAGATATTCAATCTAAAAGTGGTCATTAAAATTAGCTCATACTCTCATCTACCATTGGCCCATCCCATCTTAAGCCTTCTAGCCTAAACGTTCGCTCCTGGTTCAACACATCAACCAATGATTTCCAAGAAAGATTGAAGCATCATGCATTTGATCACTGAGTTCTGGTGGACTGAGTAGCTGGTTTGTCGGGGTTGGTTGCAGTACCAGAAAGACGATGGATTTCATGAACCTGGTGGTTAGTGCACTGTTGGGCCACCAGAGACTGAAACATTCTTTTTACTGGCTTTGTTTCTGTTTCCCTGAATTTGGGTCCAGAATCAGCTTAGTGATTTGAATCCTCAGCGTATTCTTCATTCATTCAGCGGCCATCTCAGCATCCATCTTCAATGATGGTGGACAAGCGCAGATATTTCCTGTTACATCGTATGTCCTGAATAATGTAAATTATCATCCTAGCAGTGGGGCAATCATCTCACGATTCAGCTAAACATTTCCTAGATTGTTACTGCGAATGGCACCTTCAGGGGACGTTAAAATTGCGTATATATTTCAGACCGAGTTTTATCCTGCGTTAATAAATCTTCATTCCTACTCCCTTCCACACTCAATCCTCTCATATTTTTTCTAATATGAGATCACGTCTGGCTGTACAAGATCACCGTTGATAAACAAGTCAGCGTCTGATTTTACAAGCGATTAATAAGTATAAGAATACATACCTAATAGCTGGTGAGGAATTTCAATGCATTGAAGATAGCACTTCATAAGATAAAAGCATCTCATCAATAGGTTTAAAGCTAACTGCTGTACGTTTCAGGCTTGAGTGGCCTTGCACTAAATATTCGTATTCACAAGTGTTACATGAATCCAGAATCCAGACTTTGGAATGAAATATAGTAGTCTGGCTATTGAAGCTAATATTTCAAGGATTATGAATAAGCCACAATGAAATGTAAAGCTTTTAAAATGTTCCAGCAGGTTATTCTGCTGAATGGAAGAAACACTTGTTTACAGGATTATTATATATTGGTGCTTATTAGGGAGAAACAACAAAGGAGGAAACGATTTAAACCATTTATAAATGTTTTTTTTTGTAGAGTGTGTAGTAGATTTGAGCCGTGACTGGCGAATGTCTCTCAATGCACATCATTCCAGATGACGGAATAAAAGGTTAACAGATTTATATCCTTTTGCATATTTTCCCCCCTTTGGTTAATTTATCCAATTTAGCATCCAAAAACAACCCAGTACAAATTCGTCTGGCAAGCAAACACACAAAAGCTGAAGAATCCTGCTGTGACATAGAAACTGTGTGACAGTGAACGATCGGCGTGTTCTGTTTCTTTAGGATCCATACAGACACACATTAGAATTTGGGTTCTGTGCATGTCGGAAGTAAAACGGTCTGAATTCATGGATTTCTATGCTCTTTCTGCAGCCATGGCTCTTTTTTTAGGATGAATAGCTAAAGAAAATGATGAAACTCAGTGATAGAGCAAGTGACACAGCCCCGGACTGGACTCATTGTTCATCAGTCACAGGACAGACACACCCCCAATGCCCCCCCTCCCAAACCTCCTACGGTAGTCCCGAATGGCTAGGATTGTGCACTTCAGTTTAATTTGTAAATGATTTATTCTATAAGCAAGTGCACACAGGCTGGGTCATATGGTTTATATTTATCATGAACGTTACATAAAAACCTAAAAGCTAAAATTATCCTTAAAGATTATTTTATGATTATATTATTTTTGGTATGATTTTGTATGTAGTATACTTTATTTGAGACGTGAGTTCACATGTTTATCGAATGTACCATGAGTGTAGCTTATATGAGTCAGATTTTAGTGCCGGTGCTACATAATTCATGTCATTAAAATGTGTCCAACATAAAATCGCTTTTGAAAATTAGCTTGCACACTTCAAATTACATTTTTAAATTGCACTTTTTTAAAATACATTTACAAGAATACGCGTAATACATTTACGTTTTCAGCATTTAGTAGATGCCTTTATCCAAAGCGATTTACACTTACAATGGAAGACAATTTTTGAGCAGTTGAGAGCTAAGGGCCTTGCACAGGGGCCCAACAGTGGCAGCATTGAAATTTAACAGTAGGTTCTGGTACTATACACTTTGCCTGGTTGACATCACTGATGCCATAAGTCTGATTGCCAAGTTCTAGATTTTCCAAACAAATTTAGTTTAATTAAAATACACTTGCAAAGTTTGTACTTAACCACAAAATCTAAGGGCACCATAATTTATTAGTCATGTGTAGAGCATACCATTAAATCTCTAATAGTTATTAATAGCAAAATTGTTTTTTTTTTATTGGTATTGTCAGGTGTCATAATTGTCAGCTTAGCACTGTTAAACAGAGCTAAAGTTCGCATTGGTTTTATATTTACACGATGGTTATCCAATGAATCCAGCCACCATTCAATAGTGCCTTAAAACTGGTGTAAATAGTGCAAATCGCACCATAAATTACCAGCCTCAAATTTATAAACTGTATGATTGTTATTCATCGTGCTACTCTTTGGGGGAATTAATTTAGTATTTTTTCTCATTATAAATATATATTGTTATTATTCAGATCTTACTGAGAAATCTGAGCGAAAGTTGCCTGGATGTGAACAAAATGAAGAATAAATAGTCTATTTAAAGTGTACAGTTTAAAATTTTCATCTCTAACCCTAGAAACATTATTATGACCATCAGTGATACAAACGCTTCAGAAATCAGTCACTGACTGAATCTAAAGGAATTGCATGTTCACGCTGTTGTTCTGTGAGATATATATGTTGATGTCAAGGCCAAGTTCATGTCCTGTGAGTGTGTAATGAATCTGCACTTGTGCTTACTGCGTTTAATCGGTCTGATAAATCATTTTCACCAGGTTGCCTTGTTACTTTTTTTCAAATGTATTTAATTTACAAACAAACTTTTAAAAAAGATTGATCAACCAAATACCGACCACTCGCCTCCCCAAAATGTAGGAGTGATGATTTGGATAATGCTATTAGAGTCTTTTTTTATTTACATTGCATTTCACTTATTCATCCTGCCAGCGTGATGACTCTGTGGTGTCAGTTACTGTCTGTGTTGTCTTGCGAGGCCATCTGATATCCTCCTAACAAGATTTGGTGTCTGGGGAACGTTCTTAGAAAAGGCAGCTTTAAACGGTGGTAAATGCAAGCACGACTACGAGCGCTCAGCACAACTGAAACATCGGATGAGTTTGATCCACTACACAGGTCTTCAGCTTTAGTGAACATGCCATTGTCTTACATGGTTTACACCGAGCGCTCCATGGTGCATAACTACACCAATCCGTGTGCACTAACCAGCAGCCCACTCGATTAGCCAACTTTATTAAGTGTGATTTCTTTATTGAACAGGTGGCTTTTTTTGCCATTCTTTAACATGATTGTTCAGAATGTCTGACTAGATGTGTGACGGCTTTGTGAAGTTGTGAAGGACTTAATCCCTCAGGTGCTATTTTCAAAAAACAAAGTAAACAGGCAATGCTGAAACCGTTAAACAGCTTCTGTGATGGTTTGAGAAGAGCTTAAAGACCCAGCAGTTTTTTTATATATTATTTTGTGCTTGCTAGTGGGAACACATGGCATAAATGAAATGAGCCGTGTGCATTTGTAATGCCGGAATATTGTATAGAAACTGATTGGCAAAATGGTAGCACTCAATTTGAAATATCGAACAAAAAGTGCCTGAAATCAAAGTGCATTTATTTATTTATGCAATTCGTGTCTTTTTTTTTTTTTTTACAATGTGGAGATTTTCTCTTTCTGTTGTATAAAAGCTAGATTTGATATTACAGGTCAATGCTGATACTCGATATTTGAATGATCACTTGTGCTCTTTGTATAGAGAACAGACGCAATGACATAGAAGACACGTCTCTGCTGCAAGGTTAGCTGGTTGGCATCTCGTGTCTTTTTATTATCTTATTTTTAAAGAACTGAATAGGCTGGAGAAGTAAGAATGTGTTCATATACAGATTTGACCGCGACCACAGTGACCCCCCCCCCATGAAATCTCACTGAGATTGTTAAAAGCTATATTGAATTACAGGGTGATGACACACGGTGGTAGATTCTGTTGTTAAAACCTATAACCATTTTGAAATGTTTTTTACTGATCAAACTGGATTTATTCTATATATTCACTGTAAACAAATAAATATACTATATATTTACTGTACTGATCTGCATGTCATGATTATTGAAGCTTCAACCCTCTTTTGTTTTTCTAAAATTTTGAAGATTCATCTATCCATGATCTTGTTTAACTACCGCTTAATCCTATTTAGGGTCATGGTGGGACACACAAAAGTGGCAAATACACTAAACACCTGAACAGGTCACCAGTCTTTTGCAAGGTACAGAGACAAACACACACACACACACACACACACACTCATAGAGGACAATTTCAGTATCTCAAATTAACCCGACTTCATGTTTTTGAACCATGGCAGGAAACCGAAGTACCCAGAAGAAACCCATTAAAACACGTAAACTCCACACATAAAGCCCCAGATCACTTTACTCGGGAATCGAACCTAGAACTTGGAACATGTCAACCAATTCTTAAGAAAAGATAAAAACTTATAAGCAGTAAAACCACGATACACACAAGAATTCAAAAGAAGCCCTCTTTATTTAGGTTAGAGAGGCTGCATTGTTATTGGCCTGCATTGATATTATATTTAAATGGGAACAATATTTATAGGAATGATATAGGAGTTTAAATTTGAGTCTATAGACCAATGTTCACCAGCTCTTCTATAGGCATAAAATAATACAAACAAATTTACTTTATAAAGAACTGAAAATTATTACAGTTCATGAAGGTTTTTACAAATATTTCTGATCATCCATGAAGTAAATTCATTATAAGGTTCAGTCATTTTTTATAATCGGGCTGATCAGCGACGACTGTCAGGCTTTGTTAAGATTTATAATGTTCCTAATTAAACGCAGCCCCGTTAAATGCAGAGTGAATTGAAACATCCTGTTCTGAGCTACTCTTAAATGTGTCTGCCGTCGGTGTTTATTCCGTCAGGCAGGACAGAGCAGTGCCTCCGTTTTTAGCTCTGCATTTCTGGCCGGCCTTAAATCAGCCTGAAAGGATGTACTTAACTGAGCTTTATGTGGCGCAGCTGAAACAGCAGATGCAGCTTCAAAGTTCAGGATGATGACCACAGAGATACATTGTAAAGAGAACCAAGAGGAAACAAAGAGTCCCTATACTTCTCCAGAATAGCCTCACGCTAATCTCTGTATGCTGGATGAAGCAGCAAGTTTTATAATCCGGGAAACAAAGAAACATTCTTTTCAGATCTGTGGCACACAGCTTTGAAATAACTTATCAACAAAGATTGGCAAAAATGCTTTGTTTTAGTAAAATGACTACGTTTAAGGCTATATAACAGTACTTAATTAGATTAGAAATACTTCAAACATTCATACGTTTAATTCACATTTAAAGTGGTCTAATTTGACGTCCAACTCTTTTAGTATCTTTGCACAACTGTGGAGCTCAACGGCAAAACTCACGACAAGTGTTTGATCCACGAATCAACCAATAATTTCCTGGTTCACCCAGAATTTGTATTTAAACGCTCCTTCTCGTCATGGCACCTCATCTAACAATTGATCAACAGAACCTCACTATTGCAAGACTTCAAACAGGATGTTCTCAGTCTGGGCTTAGTGTCATTGAGTGTCACCATCAGATTGCTACATAGATACAGATAGACTGGAAGAAATATACAATTGTAAACTTGGTCACATCCCACATTGATGACTGCTTCATTGTGTACATTGTGCTGTAGAACTAAAAGATCAAAGCGCACAAGTCTGTGTGCTTGACGGCCTGCGATGGTACCTGACCATATCATCCTAGGTCTGGGTTTCAGCGAAGTGTTACTTTTTTTCTTTGGTCTGGAAGTACTGAACTCTGTAAAGCCGCTTTGTGACAATGTCTATTGTACAAAGCACTACAAATAAGATTGACTTGATTTGAGCACCAGACACATGCATCATTTACATGAGCATTTATACTAGACGAGGGAGCACTGGGGCTCAGTGCTGTTCACAGATGAAAATCGATATACTCTGAGCAAAGATGAAAGCTGCCAATAATGTTGGAGTTGTCAAAGAGAGCACAATGTATCAGCCAATGTTGTTATTTCTGGTGGCTTTAATTGTTCTGACTGCAAGTCCTTTATCTTGAGGAAACTGGAGCATCCAAAAAAATCCCAAAATGTAAAGCATAAAGAAAGCCACCCTCTGAAAAAGTAATGCTTTGAAAAAAATGTTACAGGTGAAGGTTTTTTCATATGTTTTTTAATTAGAAGCTGGATTTAAATGTCCTTTATTGTTGATTAAATAGGCACAATGCCACTTAGAATGCTAGTTCCTTCCCCAAGCATCAAGTATTTTAATCAGAATCTGGACCTGCATTCGATTTTTAACATTGTACTGTTAAACTATGAACTTCTCACATTTTATTCATGAGTTGAGTTAAAGAATGAAAGAACTTACAGGTGTAGCTTGTCTGAATAAAACAAACAAACAAAATATTATTATGGCGCAATAATCCAAAAGATTGAGCCAACTTTTGCTGAAGACGTCATTTAGCAACTAATTTGTGTCAAGATGAGAATGCTGGGAAACGAAAAAAGCTCATCCAATCTTTCATACAACATTCGTTTTTTCTGAAAAATAGCTGAGGACCTCGGTGCTAATTCTTGTCTCTTGTTAGATTTTGTCACCTCTTCTGTTAATTTTCCCCATTAACAATACAAAATAGGGACAGTGTAGCCTAGTGGGTAAAGTGTTGGGCTGGGAACCCAAAGGTTGGGAGTTCAAATCCAGGCTCTGCTACACTCCTCTACACTCCTGGGTCCTTGAGCAAGACCCTTAACCCTGTCTGCTCATTGTAAGTCGCTTTGGATAAAAGCGTCGGCTAAATGTAATGTAAACAAAATAAAGAGTTTTGACACCAGGTTGTTGAACTCTGATTTAATGAAACAAAAAACAATAAATGTTTGTGTGTGATTACTATATATTTATTTTATTATTATTTATTTAATCATGTTTTTGCAAAGTAATATGTATTTACATTATTTATATCTTAAATAATTTAATCAACGATTTTAAAAAAAAAAAAATTATTTAGGAAATGACATGACATGACGACTCTTTGAATCGAACTGTCAACACGGTTGCTTCAAAATATTATTGCTAATATTTAAAAAATAACATTATTAATGTTTCAAACAAATGCTGACAAAAACTTTACAGTTGCACATCATATAAACAAAAATGTTAAATATTGATCAAATCTGCAAATATTTATAGAGGAATATTCTAAATATTCAAGTAGTACATAATTAATATAGTATAGTTTGTGTACAACAAGGATAATTGCAAATCCACGTTTTGGTGGCTGGATTCTGGATTCTTAATTCTGAAAACCAGTAGCAGTAATTCATTTTCTTTTCTTGTCTATATTTTTTCAGCAGTTTGAAAAATTCCTAGAATTCAGAATTCCTGTTGAAAACATTTAGACAGTCAGTCAAACAACAACTTTTACATTTTTACTGTTTTTGTGTTTCACACAATGCTAGTGTTCTGCCACTCAGTGAGAGTAACCATGATGACTCCAATCATAAGAATACCTTTTATAGCTAGATAGCAAGTGTTATATAGCAGAAACGTGGCTCAACGTCATAGCTGAAAGTGTGATTCTCAATGCAGAGCTGAATACAAATAAAAAGCATTATTAAAAAGTACATGTTGAGATGTGTATTTTAATTTATATTTATATAGACATACATAAGCCGCTCATGAGGTTTAATACAGGGTTTGGTTGGCTCTCATGTGCATCCACTGTTTTATTTGCTGTTCCTGTATCTGCTATGATAACACAGCGATTTCTGACTGTTGGAGAGACGCAATTAAAAATGCACTCGTCAATATTTGTTTTTTTTTGTGGCAAATAATGTGCAAATATTTGAAGAACACGATGAAATAGAAATGTGCTTAAGGTGTCTAAAGCATGTGCAATCATAAGAGTCTGAAAAACTGGGACAAACTGACTTGTCCTGTTAATTACACCTGAAAATCTTCCTTACTAAATGGCTAGCATTTTTATAAAAACAAGGGTTATAGATGAGTGAAATGGCATGAAAATACCATTCATTCACCATTTCATTTAATTCCAAAACCAAGTGTGTTTGTACAATATATAAGCAAAAGTATTGGGACACATGAGCCTGTTGAACTTCTGATTTATATTAACTATGTGTTTTGATATTGAATACTTACATACATACATTGAATAGGAAATTCTTACTTTCCATTATAGATTTATTATTACAAGAGAAAAACAAAATATTATTCAACAGAGTTTAATAGTGAATCAAAGGTTCAATAGTGAAAAATATTTCATATGAATCTAGTTTTATTTAATCTTCATGAAAGTTTTTTTTCCCGGACAGACTTATCCTTCATTTATGACACAGAATCTAAAACGTGGCCTTCCAGTATGATGGGAGTGATCTTAGATTTAAATAATAGAAAACAGTTTGTGTTCTGTGTGAAGAAATGAATTGAATGAAAAACAATTTCTTCAAATACTTTATTTACTGTAAGTGGTTCAGAGAATGAAAAGGTTGAATGGACACACCTGCTGTAACCTGTTCGGGTGTTTAGTGTATTTGCCCAGTGTGTGTTCCACCGTGACATTAAATAGGATTAAGCGTTGGGGAAAAAACTAGATGATGGATAGATACAGTATTGTTGTTATAAAGCTCACTTTGTGCTTAGTGGGGTAATTAATTAGTCATTATTCTTAAGAAATAACTCAGACACTGACTGGAAGGTCACGACTGAAGTGCCCTTGAGCAAGGAACCGAACCTCTAACTGCTCCTCGGGTGCCATAGCTTGGGCTGCCCGCTTGGCCATCTGTGCTCATCTCTGCCCCCTAGTGTGTGTGCACTAGTGTGTGTAAATGTGTCTTTCACTGCACAGACTGGGTTAAATGTGTATTTTTACTGCACAGACAGGGTTAGAGGAAGGAAAAGCTGATTCTCTAAAAGTTTGATTCACTATATTTTTTGGTTTGTGGGGGATAAATAATGACGTTTGTAGACCACTAAAAGTTAGCGTTCATATTGAAACATTATCTGATAAGTTAGCATCTGTAGTTTAAACACCACAGAAAGATGATTATTTTAATTATCCGTTTACTTCCAGCAGTATTATAAACATGTCATCTCTTCGGTGGGAGCTTTTATGGCTGAATTTAATGAACAATAACGCAGGAGCAGTGTTTCCCCTCAGGTCCGCTCCTGCGCTCCTACTCTGCTCTTCGTACAGACGCGAGGAAACACACTGTTACCCCGGCAACCGACCGTTTATTTTCAAATCACACGCTCGCGCGCTAATAAGCACGCGCACGTAACGGTCAGCAGTTCAAATTTGAAACTGTCAGAAAGTGTGTGGGTGAGGATACCCGGATGTTCATGAGGTAAACTGCTGTACACTCAGTAGTTTATCGAAGACGCTAAAAAGATATTATTATAAAATTAAAAAACAAACAAATCTTTTAATAGTTAAACAGGAATAGGAAAATAGGAAACAGGAAAACTTACAGCTTAAAACTTCAGCTACATACATAAATATATTAAAACTACACTTTTCAAGAGTATATATATATATATATATATATATATATATAGATATATATATAGAGAGAGAGAGAGAGAGAGAGAGAGAGAGAGAGAGAGAGAGAGAGAGAGAGAGAGAGAGAGAGAGAGATCATTATCCTGCTCAAAATCATTCTGCAATCTATGAATGAAGAGGTGAATTATAAACTACATTTTCTTTTTATTAGCACTATAAGTCACAAATGTAAATAGTCTACGCCGGATTGTATTCAATTAACGCATGCATGAATTTATAATAGCAGGAAAAACAACAACAACAACAACAACAACAATAAGGATTATTATGCACAAGGGTGACAGACATTTGCGTTAATTAGCAATAAATTAAGCAGTGAATTAGACATAAAAAACAACAACAACCCAATTCCACTGGGAGCTACGATCCAAATGTTCAGCTGTGCTATTGGCTGGTCAGGCTTCTAAACACAGACACGATTGCTACTTGATAGATTGCCAAACACTGACAACTTGGAAGTAAAGAAATTTTAACCAGAGACCTTTCTGCTTCTAGAACCAGAGATGTTTCAGAGATTCTTTTCTAAAGCGAAATGCTACAGCTGCAGAGTCCAGTTTTGACGTTACTATTGTTATCATCAGTTATGTCCTAATGACTGTAGAAAGGTCTACAGAAGAAATAGAATTGACACACCCATTTGGAATGCACTTTAACCCCATTTTCACAGCCCAATTTTAATAAATGCAACATTTAGCACTCAAGTTGTGATTATAAGTAAAGCCTTTGGCTGCTTGTACCATTTAACATTTGGAATAAAAACACTGGCCAGAATCCACATTGTTAAAAAAACACATTTTCTCAATTTAGATTAGAACCACAAAATAAACAGCAGCATCATTTGCAATACAGCTGAAAACAGTAGATTTATAGTATGTATGTATATAAGTATAAGTATATATGAATGTTAATCTAGCAATAGAAGAATCATTCATTCATTGTTTTGGGGCAGCTTTCTTACCAAGCTCCAAAACCAGAACATAATAGGGTAGGCCTGTGATATTTATGCTGGACCGTGTTTTGTTACCATGCAGCCCTCTTTCAAAAACATGCTCAAGAAATCAAATGTGAGGTTTCAAATCCCCATGTTCCAAATTGTGTCTGTACTCGAGTTACACTTGAACCCTGGTTTACCAGACGTTATTGTGTTGCACTGGCACAGGTCCAATCACGAGTAGTTCCTGGTGCTGTGCACTATATAGTTGATAGTGTGTGATTTGGGACGCTGCAGGTAAAATTAGGTTACGAGTCGGTTGGGTTGAGTCTTTAGGACAATCGTTGCCGGTGTCCCTGCGTGAACCCAAACCGTGACTAACTGCTGTTACACCGGGTTAAATCCGCCAGGGGGAGCGCAGGATCAACCCAATATCGCGGGGACGGCTCAATGACTAAAACGGGACAAAATACCGTCTCAAAATAGCACCGGAACTGGTAATGGCTGGCCAATCAGCGTTGACGAATCGCGGGTTTCCATGACGACTAGTCTACGTGGTAAGTTTTCAAACGGCATACTTGCCTGTTAAATAGAATAAATAATACATTATATACATTGTTTGACAGTGGTATTGTAGTTTTATGTAGTACGTGTTTTGCAGCACCCAATGAACGTCAGTGCAACAATGATTGAAAAACAAATATTGTGACGTAGCCAACTCGTTAAAAACAAACTACATGAACGTTAAAATCCTAAATGTTTAATTTGTTTAAAATGTTACAATGTTACTAGACAATGATAATATTCTTCTTCGTCTTTCTGGTGCTGGTTCACATTTTTGACTTGGCACATCTTTTTTTTTTACCACTGGATGCCTTTCCTGCTGCAGCCCTTTCTATGATTCCCTAGTATAATTTAATATACCCAATTAGTCAGGTGGCATCTCTTTGGACTGTAGGAGGAAACCAGAGCACTCAGAGGAAACCTATGTGGACTACTTGATGTGAGGTCACACAGAACTACTTACTACACCTATATATA
>JAOUQU010123905.1:0-15408 GCA_028566735.1 Ammoglanis amapaensis | reverse complement strand
ATAGATAGATAGATAGATAGATAGATAGATAGATAGATAGATAGATAGATAGATAGATAGATAGATAGATAGATATTATTGTATTATATTCCTTCACCCGTTGAGCTGTGGTCCCGAGTGGAGCGGCCTAGATTTCCATTAAGCCCCCCCCCACACACACACACACACTTACACACACAGTAGTCTAGTGGTGCAGAAACCGACACAAATGGCCACGCCCGCATCATCAAGGTCAATCAAGACTGAATGTGGTGGAGATCGGGGGTCATTAGGGTGATGTGGGCCGAAGCCTTTAATTATGTGATGATTACAAGGAGAAGGAGGAGGAGGAGAGTGCGAGAGAGGAATAATAAAAGAGCGAGAGAGTAAGAGGGAAAAAATACAGACAGAGAGAGAGAGAGAGAGGGGGTATATAAAGATAAAGGAGGTACTGAAGGAAAGAGTGAGGGGCATCTCTTCGTATTTACGGTAAAATTAGATTAGTTGTAAATGAATGCGGCATGTTAACAGGAAGTAGATCCTCTGTGTGTTAGTGGTAAGATGGGCCCACTTTCTTTCATCTATCAAAGACGGAAACCCATCAGATCTCAGGCGACGTTAAAACTGCTGGTTTATTTCTGAGATGATTTCTCTCCCTGCTTATATCCCGTCCCTAACAAAACTGTCTCTCTTGCCCCCCCATCCTCTTCATGAGAGAGAAACATGCCGCTGTCCAGCTAACGTAACTCAAACCTGAAATGGCGTGTCTTGTTTCCTCCATGTTTTTCGGTGATAACCTTGAGACGCCTGAACTCCCCACCCCACCCCCCTACACACCGACCCATATTACCATTCCAATCAGGGGGATATGATTCTGTTTCGACAAACGACAGCGTGATTATGACATCACTGAGCATTTAATCAGATGACCTGTGATGGAGTCACTAACCGTAGCTCTGAAAATAAATAAGAGACTAATATCAAATCACTTTTGATAGTTTTATCATTTCAGGGTTTGTGTTTGATCAAACTCCTCCAGAGTTCAGTGTTTACGCTGACAGTGTGTGGAATATCCAAAACGTTCTTATCTGACAGGAAACATAATGAACACTTCTGATTAGCTGAATGTTGGCGGTAAACATTATTAGGTTTTTTTGGGAGGGTCGGCAGTGCCCGCGGAGCAGCACAGCTCTGAATCTCGTCTCGCTCGTTTATTATGTCGACAACCGCCTGGAGGGACTCGCAATAAATATATAACTCGAGGGCTCCTACTTCATTCGCTTTTTTGCTTTAATTAGTCATGGCTTACCCCCCCCCCCCTCGTAAAAAAAAAACAATGTCAGAAACGATGTATCTGAGATATATGTGAGATCTTAGTGAGATCTATGTGAAAGCTGTCTGAGACCTATGTGGGATCTGATTGGTGTGGTGGGTTTTAACTGATGATCTTTTTGATAAACTCACTCATTGAATTTTCATGACACACTGGACACATCATACACACACACACACACACACACACACACACAAACATACTGCTGTCTGTAGAACATTCAACCTGAACAGTCAGACAGTAATTAAAGAATCGTTATGGAGATGATAGAGTGGTTTGGGTTAATCAGAAGGATTTAGGTGTGAGGAGATACTTCAAGTCGTTTATTACGGCATAAGCAGGCGCGTCTTTATCTGTATTTACACCGACACTTCATCACGAACCACGGGGACGCGATCAATACCCTCCCGCCCAGAGCAGCCTTCAATAATCTCTCTCCTCACAGCACCAGATTACAGACGTACCCCGTCACCAACCCAAAAAATGATAAATCCATCCAGTTTCCTCCTGCAGCATCAAAAGATCAAAGGAGCTCAAACAGTGCTCAGACATCACATGATGAAAATATTATTAATTCATTCATTCGTTACTCCATTCCTTCATTCAATCATCTATCCATTCATCCATTTATCATCATTTCCACACATCTATCATCTTGTCCATCCATCTTTCATTCGCTCATGCATTCATGGGGTTGAGTTTACCAGGTAAAACATCTCAGACAATTCTAGTTCTCATTTAGATTCAGACTCCAGTTTCAAATTGGATTCTAAAGATTCTGTAAAACAATTATCATTAAAAATTATAAATCATCAAAAGAATACTGTATGTTCTTATTATCGTGTGGGTGATGCTATGATATACAGAGGCATAATCAAGATAAGTGCACTGCCATGATCATAAAAACAGTTTAGGGAAGGTCAAGAGAACAGAGAACAAAACTTAGTGGTTAAGGTTTTAAACTAGTAATCAGAATGTTGCAGGTTCATCTCCCACCATTGCCTCAACTTGAACTGTTACATTTTAACAACCAATAACTCAGACTGGAACCGGAACTGTTTAATGTAAACATAAAATCTTGTAGCTGTAAAAGAGCGGAGGCTGTTAATCCAGCAAAAAAAAGCCTTTACTTTAATAGTCCTCAAGACAGAAAGAGAAAACGGCTGCAAAAACACTGATTTATTTCAATGCACTCGGATGCTTAACGTGCTCGTAAATTAAGTGAATAGCGCACTGTGGCTAGCACTAAATCTGACTAAATTCGTTTAGCGTGTGGCAAATCCGCTCGGACTGACCATGCACTCCACCTAACAACAAGAACGTTGAGGCACGTTAGCATGCGCTGTTCAGACCAGTGAGGTGCTGAATTAGCACCAGCTGCCACCACCCGTCACATTTCCTGTCAGAGTGAGAGATCTGAATCTAATTGGAACCAGAGCCCAACGACGGTTCATAAAACCACCATTAAACCTTCCTCGTCCTCATTAAAGCTCTGGAGATTCACTTCGAATTCACGGCTAGAAGCCGGACCGCACCGGTAATTACTCTGTTAACACCGGGTACCCGGTAAACATTGGCCTCTTTGTTTTGGTGTTAATTGAAAAAAGCTGAGCGCTCTGAGACTGTTTCGCAATCCCAAAAGTAATCTCGCTCCCACACAGTAACCCCGAACCTCCCTCATCACAACTTCCATTACAAACAATACTCTGCTCTAAAACAGCCTCAATCCAAACCTCCCTTGTACCCACGCCCTGTACTCATTCCCTCTATCCACATTCTGTACCCACCTCCTGTATTTGTTTTATTCTTCAACCTGAGCTGTGGTCATAAAATTTGGACTTGCTGACCATCTGAAATCTAGCAGTCTAGAGTCTTTCTGTGATGTAGTTCACGCAGATTTGGGAGATTTTCAGGGTGGAAAGGAAACACATGTTATGCTGATGGCTGGGGGGCACAATGATGACAAAACCCCTCACACACATACACTGCATTAACGAAACCGCACACAGATCTCTGACACATCTCTGCTGTATCTATTTCACAATCATCCTTAACCCACCCCCCTGGGTACACTCTCCGTCCCTTCGTTTCTCTTCCACGCCCACTTCCTTTCAGTTCTGCATTCATTACATAGCGCTGTGTCTGTCAAGCTTCCGTCTGCCACCCCATGCATGGAGTTCTGAGCACCCCATCGCACCCCCCACTCTCCATCTTGACCAGCTTATCGAGTGACACCACATTCTGAGACACATCATGTCATACACAAAACAGCTCTCCTCTCTGAGATGAGATGAAAGGATTTGTTCTGATTTCTTTGTTTTTTGGGGGTGCAAGTTTGAGCAGGTCCACCCAACCAAAGAAGAGTTGAAGAGGTGCTCGGGGGGTGCTAAGGAAGAGTTGAGAAGGCCCTCAGGAACAGCTAAGGAGGAGTTTGAGGAAGAGTTGAGGAGGCCCTCGGAAAGAGCTGTGGAGTAATCCGGGTCAGATTAATAAAGTGAAAGTTAATAGAACCCTGCAGCTGTAAATCTGATCAGGACTCGAGTTCTAACCGTTCCCATACGCTACAAACAGAACCAATCTCGTCCCTGCAGCTATAAACAGCATCATCATCATCATCATCATCATCATCATCACACACACATAAGCGAACATCCAGGTCCTCTAAACAATGAGGTGTGTTATCAGACAACTGCATGTTTGTCATATTATTTTTTAAATAATGATTAATATTAAGGATCTGAAGTGAATGTCTGGTGCAGCAGCAATATACTGCATCTTCCAGCCTGTAACACACGAACACACACACACACACACACACACACACACACACAAACACACACACACAGAGAGAACATTTCGCTCCTGTAAACTCAAAGACATATGAGGTGAGCTGTGGTGTGTGATCAGACATCAGCAAGTTTATTATAATTATTAAAATTTATTTATTAATTATTATTATTAAAGATGTGACGTGAATGTCTGGTGCAGCAGCATTATACAGCATCTTCCAGCCTATAACACACACACAGACACACAACAAAACCACCCCCATCCCAGTTATTTCCACAGATTAGCGAACCCCGAGTGAAGCTTACCTGAATGGTCAGGCACTGAGCTTTGGTGTTAGCGTTTCCATCCCGCCGTGGCGGTGGTGTACAGATCCGAGCCAGGCCCCAGCACCCGACACGGGGAGGAGCTCTGGCGTGAGAAATGATTCCCGTACGTGAGACCGCGGCTGCTGTGCTGTGACCCTGGCAGGGGGTGCGGATGAAGTGGTTAGGGTCCGGATATGAGAGATCCTGCCCCGGGTACAGGCGGCCGAGTAGAGGCGACCGGCCCACAGACGCATGCCGTACACAAGCCAGCGGCTGAGCGAGAATGAGAGAGAGAGACAGTGAGAGAGAGAGAGAGAGACAGAGAGAGGAAGAAGGAGGGGCTGCTTCTGCGCCGAGGTGGAGGGAGGAGTGATGCTGCATGGAAACAGGGAGACGAGAGAGAGACAAAGAGAGATAGAAGGAGAGACAAAGAGAGAGAGAGAGAGATGGAGAGGCGCAATCTGAGTAATGAAATTTAATCCCACACATTATCAGAAAGAAAGAGAGATAGCGCGCGCGAGAGAAAGAGAGACAGACCCCTCCAACCTGTGATGTGCTGAACAGACGATTCACAGAGGAAAGCAGGTGCTAATGAACAAGCCGGTAAAGGGAGTCAGGATAGGTGATTGCTCAACTCCTAAAGTCCACCAGGGGTCAGTGTGTTCTTTGTACGCGGATCTTGAACGTACATGTTTGTACTGAAAATTGTAATTCTCTACATTTTAAGTAACATTCGTTTATATTTCCGTAAACAATAACTGACTAACATTGCTCTTACGTGATGTTACGGTGTTGCCAGATTACAGTGTTCAGCCAAAATCTGTTTCAATTTCCATATAAACACGTGAAAAAGTGCCAAATCTGGCAACTGTCATTCAGTAATGCACCACATCTGATGGGTGTTTTTTTTTGGGCTAAAAAACGATGTATTCTGAACAACGCTGTAATCACTGTAGCATTTCCCCAGATGCAATTTTTAGCATTTTATTATTTATTCAAATAACACTTTTACTTGTAATATCAAAATTACAAAACATGGATGTACTGTGCATTTGGTGGGATAGAATCCGAATTGGTTTCCTGTGGAGTAAAGACAAGATTTTGTTCTCCTCCATTTGTTCTCGCCGGGTGTGAAGGGGTCAGCCAGACTCCCAGAGTTCTTCAGTGACTCGTTAAAGCCGCTCGTTACCTAACAAACCAACTCAGCAGGCCAATCACCAAACCGTGATGTAACACCCACCCACCCTTACTGACATAAGCCAGTGCAGTGTGATTGGATCACGATTTACAGATTTCATTAAGGACCAGTAAAAGTATTAAGTGAAAAATGATGAGCGTTAGCCGTCCTGCATCCTTCCCCTGAAACAGCACTGAGAGAAAAGCCTCGTGCGGTATTTACATCCAAACTGACACATGGAGAACATATAAAGTGATGAGAGTACTACACACTGTGCTGCCATGCTATCCTAAGAAAAATAAATACAATCAAATGTTGAGGACATTCGGGACTACTTATTTTTCTTCCTGCAATAACCCTGTCAAACATTTACTCCAAGTGGAACCAACCGGAACCAGGAGAGCTAAGCGGAACCGAGAGGAACAGAATAAAACCAAGTGGAAACAAGCGAAGATCCCGTAATCACTCTGAATTTACACTTTCACGTTGTGATGATCCTTACACAAGAACACTGTACCTGCTGTCCAGCACATTATTTGTCTGTAGAAGAAATAGTCAGGAATGTTGGCCACGCCTCAAAGACGTCTCCATCAGGTCCAGATGGATATTTTACTGCAGGTTTTATCGCTGACAGATTGAGAGGTGTCGTTAAATCTCTCTGGGCATGTTTACGAACTCTCCACACATCAGCAGATCTCAGAATTTCTGTACGGCATCCGACTCGCGTGTTCCAGAATCTTCTGTCCCAGTTCTAACATTGTCCAAAATACTGTTCTAATATTGTCGTATCTTAAATAAATAAATCTGTGTGTAAAAATCATGTTAGAAAATACTGCTGTCTGTGCCGGTGTGAGTGTAAATTAGAATACACAGGATGGAGGGAACCATGCTGATCACTTCTCTTCCCCTACCATGTTCAGTATTACACAGCACAAAACTTTACAGGAATATCATCACCACCTGCTGGTTCATCACAGTGAGGAGAGGAACTCTACATTTCCACCTGCTGGTGAACCGAAATCTAAAGCTCGATCATCACTCCCTCAGGCCCAGACTTAACGATTATTTAAAAGCAGAGAGGAGGAACCGGATCTGATTAATTCACTGTCTGATTTAATCACTGCTGAATAATCTGATCTAGTGAAGACTTACTGAAGAGAGCAGAGTCATCATCAGACACTGAGAAGAGAAACACACAAGAGTGTAAGAGTGAATTAGTGCGCCCTCTGCTAGCAGCTTAATGCACCTGCATGTTTGTCCTAAAATTCTTTCACTTTAATATTTGTTATTTATAACTAAAATATAAAATGTGTATATATCTGAAATATCTGTATGTAGATTTAGTAATTAATAATCAGTCATGCTCTGTATGCATCTCTAATAAATTAACTAGGGTAAGGTTAACTGGACTCGATCCAATCAGTAGGTTGTCAGTTTAAGCCCCACAATGGCCTGCTGGGCCCTCGAGTGTGTACTGTAACTATACTAAAATTCACTTTTGATGAAGGCACCTAAAAATTTCTGATAACATACAACGTTTTTAACTTCTGAAAAGAGATTCTATTTGCTATAGTCTGCAAATATTTTCATCACAAAAGCTCTGTGAGTATTACGGTCACCCCACAGCAAGGTCCCAGGTTTCATTCCAAGGTACTGGGGTCTAGATCATGTTTGTATGTTCTCCCTGTGTTATTGCTTTTAGGGAAAAATATTTTTCTGTGTCTAGTGGAAATTAATTTTTGTCAGTCCATCATGATGGCTTGTTCAGTTCTAACCACACGCACTCTCGGGTGAGGCAGAGCCATTTTCTCCACTACATCCTGGTACTAAATCCAGCAGCAGAATATTTCCTCTGGTGTCTGGGTGCTGATGGAGTAAATTGCCTCACAACCTTTCATCCTCTCGGATTGCTTTTGTAGAGAAGAGTTATTGGATCAGGGTTCAGACTTCACCAGACCTGTGTGTTTCCTACAGGCAGACTGGCATGACGGGCATCGCTCTGAGGATTAGAGCAAAACACGAATCCTGCTGGGCCCACATCACCTCAGCCATGAGATGAGAGATTCATCAGTATAATGAGTAATGATGATGAGAAACCTAATAAAAGTTGGAATCATTTACTGTGGAGTCTTAGGGCTTCCTGTCGTGCTCATGTTCCGCCTGAATTACAACGAGGCATTAAAAAAGATTACAGCCTTAGAGCGCACGCACACACACACACACACACAACAGAAAAAATCTGCAGTCGTATGATTTATGAACACAACACCCACACACATACACCACAGTTTCTTTTTTATTGACACCGTGATCTGTAAACTCAGGGTTCAGAGAGATCCCTCCCTGTCTCATTAATTAGGATGTTTTCTCCTTAAATTGGATCCGCTGAAGATCATTCTCACTACCAGCACTAAGAGAATACAAGAATGCATTACAGCTGGAATAAATACACAATATCCCCATAAATTCGACCTATGGGCATATATTACATAGCAAGTGGACACTCATTTTAGATGTAAACTGATAAACTGGCCACCAGTAAACTGAACAATGGAGCAAACTGATACAGCTCCAACACCACCAACATCACCGGCCTAACCGACACGACTCGACCACTAGACGTTTGTATACTCCTAAAAGCCAATAAGGTCATAGAATCCGCAAAATTGACCAATAAGATTCGTCATTGGGCGTTTCTGATTACATTATGGGCGTAACTTCAAAAAACCAACCAATCATTTTGTGTATTGGGCGTTTCAACATTCAAGGCCACGCCTTCTGTTTGGGGACTCGCACTGAGAGGTTGTTTTCCCCGATGTTAGCCAATTAGCACGTTAGCATGTTAGCAGAGCTCCGGCACGGCGGATGGACAATTTTAATCATTAAAGTTTGGTTTTTACTTGACAGACATTTGTGTGCACGGACCGGAGCGATCGCACCCTAGTTTATCAAATCTGATCGCTGCGACTGAGGTGAGATCTCTGATATATTTACACGCCAGCTGGACGCTTCATAGCTTACGTTAGATTTGGGTTGCGTTTCCATGAACACCCTGACACACTACGTAGTGTGAACTTCACGTCTATAGTTTGGCTGCGAAAGTGCGGACTAGTTAGGGCGCAAGTGGGCGGTTTGGGACGGAACCCTGAGTTGTATTCACAAAATGAATGTTAGTAGCATGTTAGCTACATAACTCGCGTACAGTGTGTCAGGTAAAGATTTGTTTAGAATGAAACGAGTTATTTGGTGCACGTTTGATATATCTAAGGGGAAATCGTGGGTTTCTAAATAAAGATTGGACACTTAACCTTATGCCTGACTTATGTCCAGCGAGTTAGCCTACCTAGGCTAGCTGTCGTGCTAACACCGTGTAAGGATCTCCTGACGTGAGTTTAAAAATAAGTCGTAATAATTAACGCCGAATAAAAACGACTTATTTGGACTTATTTGAATTCCGTGTAACTAGATAATCAAAGTTGTTTTAGCGGCGCGGTAATAGCTTAAGTCATTCTCAGGGAATGTGTTTCAAATCGCGTATGACTTTGCTAGGTAGTGTGCACAACTAACACCAAGTCTATGGGTAAAGTGCGCACTATGTAGGGGTAATATTGCTCGAATTGGGACGGAACCAACGTCGGAGACTTCCTGATTGAATGGAGTCGGCGAACGTTTTCGAATGTTAAAATATTGTACATTAAAGTGTAAATGTATTAACACATTTATCTCCCACGGCTGCACAATTAATTGGAAATTAGTTCACGTCTGAATCAATTAGATTTTTTAACTGTTTGTTTTATTGTGATTATTAAGTGATATATATCTGTGTATTGTGTATTTATAGTGTGTGTGTATTATGTATGTATAGCAGGTGCAGTAATGTTGTTAGGATTTATAAAACCACGCCTGTATTCGTTCTTTCCCCCAAACTATCGTGTTTCTTATTTAGAGTTAAAATTTATTTTGATTTTTTCTGGTATTTATAATCAGATATTGAGTAGGTTCACACCATGTGATAAAAGTTCTTATAAGTTCTGCCTCATTCTTATTACAGTTTAATACACACTGCTGGTGTTCCAGCGCCCCAGTGCATCACTCACACTTTTTAATTTTAAGCTTGCCAGTCCACCTTCTGTATAAAGGACAGACGGCTGCCCTTCCTGCGTTGTTGCTGGGATCTTAATTTCCCTGTCTGTCTGTCTCTCTGTCACATTGACGGCATTGCTGTATTAATAATTATGCCTGATTGTTGAAGTCTCTTTGTTGCTGATTTAGCTGGGGTTGAGCTGAGGACTATGAGTACAGAATGAAGCGGCGCTTGGAGGATCAGGATCCTGCATTTGGAACTCAGCGGCGCATCCCGGGGGCTGCTGAAGCTTTTCCTCACCGCGTGGTTACCTCTGCGTCTTCCATCTTCGAGGTGGCTTTAGAGAGCATGCAGCCTGCCGCTACTGCTGCAGGAGTGCAGTATGCCCAGGTCTCTCAGACCTACCAGGTACCAGAAGATAGGGCCAGAATTCCTACACTTCAATTTTACACCTTTCTCACACACTCAAATCACAACCTTATCCACAATAAAGAATCCTGACAAAACCTTGTTTATGCCACGATATCTCCCAAACAGAACAGTTAAAGTGTATATTATGCATGAGCTGTACGTTAATTAAAATGTATTAAACTTTAGGTTGCGTGGATAAAAAAAAACTGACGTATGTGAGCAAAAGCAATTAACAGTTTGTTTTTTTTATTTGTGTCTATAAATACTTATTTTGATCTTTATTAAAGCATTACACACACAGGAATAACTGATCGAATACGCAATTACATAAATAATCCATAGTAATATTATTGAATATTTCTTAATGTGTTGCTGGTACTAAGTACTTTTTTTTGGTGGGGGGCTCTTCAGGTGCCCTTGACTCAGAGCTCTGTGGGACATGGGCACACCATTGCTCCTGCTGCTCATCATCACGGTCCTGTGGTAAACCCAGCGGGTGCTGCAGGGGGTCCTTCTCACTCGCACGCTCCCACTGCAGGCCAGCAGCAGTTTCAGAGGCTCAAGGTACACATTCAGATGATAAACATCAGTCCACAACAGTCTGTTTGGGTGTCTATTACATGTGATCAGGTGAGACTGTGTCTGTCTGTGTGGGTGGGTAGGTAGAAGATGCTCTTTCGTACTTGGACCAGGTGAAGCTACAGTTTGGGAACCAGCCTCAGGTCTATAATGACTTTCTGGACATTATGAAGGAATTTAAGTCTCAGAGGTGAGTTTCACCCTATTGGCTATGGTCACCTGGGTGGGTGTAGTTGTGTGAGGGCATGTTTTTTAGAGCTAACACTTGTCTTATCTGTACAGCATCGACACCCCGGGTGTGATAAACCGGGTCTCCCAGCTTTTTAAGGGTCACCCAGACCTCATCATGGGCTTTAACACCTTCCTTCCTCCGGGCTACAAGATCGAGGTCCAGACCAATGACCTGGTAAACGTCACTACGCCCTGCCAAATCCACCAGATCACTCCACATGGGGTCTCTACACACAACCTTCCCCCCAGTAGCCAGCACAACCAGAGTCAGGCTGCGCCCCCTGCCAGCACCACCACCGCCACCTCTGCTGTCCTCAGCATGCCCAGTCAGCCGACACCTGCCAAGATCAGCAAGGTAACATCTTTACCCATAAGTGTGTGTGTGTTTGCATATGGTTGTGTATGTCTGTCTTTGTTTGTGTCTATAGAAATTTTGATCTGCTGATATATTGGCATGTTCTGTGTGCTTTTGGTAGCCGATGCAGTCTCCGGCACTGACCCCAACCAGTCAGCACAACCCGTCCATACCAGCGTATGCCTCACCCCGCTCGCCCTCGGCCCAGTCCCACACCCCGGTCAGTAGCACGCCTTCTGGCGGTCCCACTCCACAGAACAACCAACCGGTGGAGTTCAACCACGCTATCAACTACGTTAACAAGATCAAGAACCGCTTCCAGGGTCAGCCAGACATCTACAAGGCCTTCCTGGAGATCCTGCATACCTACCAGGTAAGACAACAGGCAGGAAAATGATTGAGAGAGTATGTGCAGGGCAGGCTGGGGGCGAGAGCCTGAGTCTTTGTTTTAACTGTTACAGAAGGAGCAGAGAAACGCTAAGGAGGCTGGAGGGAACTACACCCCCACTCTCACAGAGCAGGAAGTCTACGCCCAGGTGGCCCGACTCTTTAAGAACCAGGAGGACCTGCTCTCAGAGTTTGGACAGTTTCTTCCAGATGCCAGCAGCTCCATGGTGAGGAGGGCACTTGAACGCACGGTTCTGACTGGCATCCACATGATTTGATATGATTCACATCCAGATTTTTGACCTTCTTTAGCTATTTCATTTTAGAACCTACCATTTACAACACTTTATTTTTATTTCATTATTTAATCACATTGGGACTCATTTCAGCTAAATTCTTTATACTTCATATTTTAATAGTTATTGATATTTGTATCTTTGTCATTATGTGCCTTTCTTTAATTAGTTTGATCTTCTAGATTGGTTGTAATCGTAACCATTTCCTGCTCAGTGCTTGTTTGTTTACTCCTGAGTGTGATCAGGATGGTTTCGAGAGGTCTCTCACGTTCCTATCCACACTCTCTATCAGTTACTTGGGAAGACGGCTGCTGATAAGGCGGAGTCAGTGCGGGTGGACCAGGGTGGGGCCCTGAAAAGACCCCAGCTCAACAACAAGCAGAGATTCAACCAGAACGGCTGCCAGATCCGCCGGCACTCTGGCCCTGGGGCCACTCCCCCACTCAAGGTGAATTTTATTCCCCAAATATATGAGCATGTTGGGATGTGATGTGTGGTGGAGGTGGTTTCACACGGTTTAACCTTTCCTTTTTCACAGAAGAAGCCCAAGTTCATGGGGAAGGAGCATTCAGTGACCGAGGGCAACAAATTTGGAACAGGCACAGAGACTCTGTTTTTCGAGAAGGTGAATCAAACACAATTTCTAAAACGCTGAAAATATTATCATGAAACTCACACACAACCCTTCTGTGCGGCTTTTATACTAAACCGTATTTGGATTTGTCATTTTGATGAATGTAAACCTCGCCTTCTCACAGTCAGAAGGTCCACATTCGATTGTCAAGTGGAACGGTTAGTCCATTCTTTGTGGAGTCTTGTGTGAACGTGGATGATTTTGGTTCCAGGTGAGGAAGGCCCTGCGGAGCTCTGAGGTTTACGAGAACTTCCTGCGCTGCCTGGTGCTATTTAATCAGGAGGTGATCTCTCGGGCAGAGCTGGTACAGCTTGTGCTGCCATTCCTCGGGTAAGTGGGTACACTGGCAAATATTCCCTTTAATTTACATATATTTTTAAAACAGATAATATATTAACAGGACTTAAGAAGTATATCACACATTCAGGTTTATGTTTTGCACCATGTAAAGTCAAGACACGACACAGATCACATTATTATTGTGATGTTTTATGGGCTTTTTTGAACATCTGAACGTTTTTCGTTACAGGAAATTCCCCGAGCTGTTCAGCTGGTTTAAAAACTTCCTGGGCTACAAAGAGAGTGCCCAGATTGAGAGCTTCCCTAAGGAGCGTGCAACTGAGGGCATCGCCATGGAGATTGACTACTCGTCCTGTAAGAGACTTGGCTTTAGTTACAGAGCGCTGCCCAAGAGCTACCAGCAGCCCAAGTGCACGGGCAGAACTCCACTCTGTAAGGAGGTGAGTGCATCATCCGTCGGGTCTGGTTGTCCTGGTGTGACTCGTGCCCAGTTGTCATGCCACAATATGCACTAGTAGACCACTTGTGCCCTCTAGTGTCTGGGTAGTAATACCCGCAGTAGTAATTCATGATTATGGCTGAAAATGTAATGGTTGCTGGCCTTTAATCCTCAATTTTCCAGATTGTAGTGCCTCCTAATCCTTTTGCTCATGTAATGATACTGTTCTGAATCTGCTCAGTAAATTTTTGGCTCAGTTTGTGTTTGGAGGCTCCTGATTGGTCGATTCTGTTCAGGTGCTGAATGACACGTGGGTTTCATTCCCATCCTGGTCCGAGGATTCGACCTTTGTCAGCTCCAAAAAAACTCAGTATGAGGAACACATATACAGGTGTGAGGACGAGCGCTTCGAGGTGAGCACACAAACACAAGTGTATGCTGAATGAAATTTTGTTTCGATACCTTGAGGTGTTCTTTAAAGTGTATGTATGAAAAGCACTACAAGATACAAATGGAACAGCGGAACAGCAGCACATGTTTCATGTAGAAAGTCTTTCGATCTTCTGTTTCCACTGTTAATGTGGCTTGTGAATATCCTTCTGTGTGTCCGGTCAGCTGGATATGGTGCTGGAGACGAACCTGGCCACCATCCGCATTTTGGAGACGATTCAGAAGAAGCTCTCACGCATGTCAGCGGAGGATCAGTCTAAGTTCCGTCTGGATAACACTATGGGAGGCTCATCTGAGGTCATTCACCGCAAAGCTGTTCAGAGGATATACGGGGACAAAGCTACTGACATAATGGATGGCCTAAGACGGAACCCCGCTGTCTCGGTCCCCATCGTCCTGAAACGGTGGGTGTCGTGTGTGTTTCGGGGGAAGCTTACAGAACAGTACTGACAATACTGAGTGTGTTTTCTTAGGCTAAAAATGAAGGAGGAGGAATGGCGCGAGGCTCAGAGAGGCTTCAACAAGATCTGGAGGGAGCAGAACGAGAAGTATTACCTCAAATCTTTAGATCACCAGGGCATCAACTTCAAACAGAACGACACCAAGGTGTTCCGCTCCAAAACTCTGCTCAATGAGATTGAGAACCAGTACGATGAGGTATGCCCACACAGTAACAATCCCCCCCCAGTCATTTATACACTAGGAAGAATAAGATGACATGCATTAAATCACCGTGTGAATGTGTATCTAATTGGAGCAGTGGTTGATCTAAGTGAAACAAGTGTCTGATTCCGTCTGATATGTGTCTGCAGCGTCAGGAGCAAACGTCTGAGGAGAACTGCCCACCCGCTCTGGGTCCCCACATGACCTTGGTATACGAGGACGCTCAGATCCTGGAGGACGCCGCGTCTCTCATCATCCATCACGTAAAGCGCCAGTCCGGCATTCACAAGAACGACAAGTACAAGATCAAACAGCTCATCCAGCACTTCCTCCCCGACATACTGTTCAGCCGTCGCGGTGTGCTCTCTGACGCCGAGGATGATGATGATGACGAGGACCATGCCCAGCCCGAACACCAGAGCTCCAGCAAAGCCAACGGCACGGCCACACCCAAGTCCCGACCACCGACGGTCCCAGGGGTAAACCCTTCAGACGAGGAGTATCACCTCTTCTATGTCAACAACAACTGGTACGTCTTCCTGCGCCTCCACCAGCTGCTCTGCTCGCGCCTCCTGCGCATCTACAGCCAGGCAGAGAGGCAGATCCAGGAGGAGGCGCAGGACAAGGAGTGGGAGCGCCACACACTGGGTCTTCGGCACCACAAGAGCGACAGTCCAGCTTGCCAGCTGCGCCTCAGAGAACCATGTAAGTCCAGTCCAAATATATAATTAAATTAAAAAAGCATGTTAAGCATTTTATAGACACTGTACACGTTGTATAGAGTGTTTCTCAAAAAAACTCAACAGGTTCTGTTTTGGTCAATGATAGTAACAATAAATGAATATAGTAAGTAACTAAATATAGTAAGCTGTAAATTCGGCATGTTGCATAAGTGTGGTTGGGGCTGGGGCAGGCTTGTAACTAGGGCTGACCGCAATTAATCGATTATTCGTTGGTCGACCGAAAAAATTACTAGTCGGCCAAATTCCATTGGT
>JAOUQU010123798.1:0-15409 GCA_028566735.1 Ammoglanis amapaensis | reverse complement strand
CACAGAAAGCCCCCAGCCCGACCCGGGGATCGAACCCGGGACTTCTTGCTGTGAGGCGACAGTGCTGAACCACTCAGTCACCATGCCGCTATGCTTTTCTTATAGCTACATAAATATCTAACTTTCAGTATGAATGATTAAATAGGAGTGTGTTCTAAAACACTGGCTCTTGAGATTTGGAGTTTGACTCTCAGCCGTGCCAACACACCTTTGGCTGTGTCTGTGAGAGATGATACAAAGGGACTCTTAATTACTGATGCGATGGCGGCCTTTGCTGGCTAGTCGATGCACCTTCGTGAGGGATGTTTGATTCATTCCATATGCGACACACTTCTTCTTGAATCCCATTTTTTGGCAGGTGAAATGAAGCAGTCAGCACGTACGTCCGAAGCGAGGTCAAGATGGAGCGCTGCACCCGTGAAAGAAAGTTTGAGGCCACGAACCTTCAACTGACAATATCAAAGAAAGTAAACAGTTTGTATGTGTGTGTTTGTACTTATTGGAATTGAAGTAGAAAGTGCTTAGTGCACAATTCATTTGCTCTGTCAATGTGTTGCAGGAAATCCCCAAAGTGATCATGATCCAATTCTGGATGATGAAGAGAATGAGTTCAGTGAGGATCGAACTACTTTTTTGGCTATTCTTAACGCAGAAAAACGATTCACACATGGATTGCATGATAAAACTGTTGAATTGACATGAAATATTTGTTGGATAGGACTAAATCATGGTGTTCCATAAAAAAAGCAAGTCAACCAGACTGCTCCCAGTTCAACAGTCCACTTCATTTCATTTCCACTTGATGTACGATGCTTATCAGATGTCAACATTGTCCTCGTTGACAAGCCGTTTATTTTTCTCCCTCTTTCAGATACATTTGGCTCAGCTTGAACAGAAATTCCTTCCAACACATCATCTCCTGTTGTATGTTTCTCTCTGCTATACTTTTCTCCCACCACAGCATCCAAGATAAAACATTTTACCACCTTCAGTAAAAAGCTCTAAAGCTACGAGGTTGTGATTTTCGCTGTAGCTTTTTGAATGGCGAGTGGAGGAAAATGGTTGCCAGATATCTCTTAGATGTTTATGAGGAGAGAGTAAACCCGAAAGAAAGCTGGATGAAAAAAAGACATCACAGATCAGCTCAAGTCTCTAGGATGGACTACAGCTCTTATTAACATTACATTTAGGGATGCTACATCTTCGTTTAGATGCTCGTAAAAGCTGAACAGTTCTCGTGGAAAACTTTAGAGGAAAGGGTAACGCGGGCCTTAAATTTAAACCACTTTACAAAATAGGAAACACTTACATGAAGGATTTACTAGGTTGCTATCTCAGCTCACCTTAGGTGAGGAGCATTAATTAAGTTTATTGCTGTTGTTGCTACCATGGTACACTGTTTGCAATCATTATTACGTTTATTACCCTCACTTACCCGAGAAAGTCACTGAATGCAAGCTTGAGACATTCAGTGTGAAGTTATTCATCATCTTAGACACACTAAGTAAAACTAAAACATTTTTTTTAAATGTTGCACTAAGGTTGATCCTTTCGTGATCAGAGCAGTTCACTCCACGCTCTAATAGACACGGCTCGATTAAATTTAGCTTCCCCTAAAATATAATAAGAGCAACAGCAGATTAATTAGGATCAAGCACAGTCTGATTACTGTTGAACAGAACTAAAATAAAAGTGTTCCCACGTAGCTTTATGACCAATCTGCCGAACGCGACCCTACAGTCACCATGCGTGATGGCAAACATTTGTTCGAATTATATAATTGTCTTAAGCTCTATTCCTGGAGTCTCGGCCGTAATCACGTTCTCCGGAGGTATGATTTCTATTCAATGGAAACATAGAGAATGATATCAGTGTCGAGATAAATAAGAATAAATCAGAACATAGAACCAATTGTGTAGTCAGGCTTTGGACCGGGTCTCTTCATTTCAGACTCTTATTATTAGTGTTTAACACTATGAATGCTCTTATGGCTCTTTAATGATCTACATTAATAACCACGGCTGTTCGTGATCATGGCGCATGACGTGTTCGTGTGTTAGCGAACTTCTTTCTGAAAGTTTTTTGATTCGATGTTTGTGCTTTGCAGAATTTGCAGAGTCACGTCGAGAGTGCTATCAGCCACCGTCCATGCTGTGTCCCGTGCTTAATTAGATGTTTAGCAGCGCAAAGTTCTCTCTTAGAGCCCGCTGAATGAAAGCACTGATTAGCTTACAATCCTTCATTATGGTCTGGCTTGTCATTTAGAAATAGGGCACTTAGGACTTGGTGAGCTCGCAGATTCAGTGTGTGAGTACGAGAACCAGGTGTTATCATGCCTGAACTTTACTCGTGTTTGGCAAACGGCAATTCAGGTAACAATTTGTCCTGGGAACAAAAGAGAAAACGAGCACGGAACTGTCACATATTTAGGAACAGATTTTCTTTTTTAAAAGGAGGAAGCCTATAAGACAGTAAAAGTTACAGTTCCTGACACCTCTGAAGAATAAAACGGACTGCAATAAGGTGTTCATGCATTTTTATTTCAGTTCCTTAGAGTTCATCGGAAGGTTTTGTGGTCTTTCTTCGATAGCACATTAAGACTGTATAAACAGCCGTTGTATGAGCAGTACATGTGTAGCGTGATTTATTTTAGATCAAATGTGAACAGTCAGTTTTGGAACCTTTTTTTAAAGAATTTTTCCAGCATTAAAACAAAACAATTATGACGCACAAGTTTGACCAGGTTTTAGTGCAATGAATGAATGAATGAATGCTTTTCTTTTGAGTGTTGCAGCTAACAAAATGTTTACAAAGTGCCGTATCTTGTATCATGTCATTCTCGGCAGATCCTTTCATTTCTGTTTGATTGGAGGTAAATATTCGGACATTGCATCCTGATGTCGACTCTTCTGTGGGTAAACGATGCACACGTAATCTCGGAGAAATTCCTATTTGTTAAACTAGTCGACCTTTCTTAATTGCTCCAATGTCGTCTACTTCTGCCTTCATTCCTCCATAAAACATTCTAGGAGCGTAGGTTCGGGAGTAAGCAGTGGCATTTCAACCGGTCCGTGATTACGCAGAACCAAGCATCGAAATCTTTGCTGCATCGTCTTCATCACTAGCACGGGATGTTTTAATCACATCTGGATTTGCATCGTATCAAAGTCACTCAGGTCTTCATGCCTGATCATATATTTAACGTTCAAATCATGCACTATGACCATCTACAATCAGCCCAGTGCTTGATATTGAATGTCCCTGACTATTTAAACACAATTGTCCCGGAGAATTGTAAAACCAGATGTTTTATTTCTCTAGTTTTATACAAATATATATTTATATTTTACGTATATATTCAAAAAGACAACAGATCTTATTTAAATTCAGCAATATGGACTTTATTAGACAGATTTTGACATCCTCGTGACATTTTATTTTTGGAGAAAGTCACCAAAAGCCATATGGTGAAGCTTTACAAACTCCTTGTCAACTCCAATCGCATTATTCAATTCTCCCAGCTGTTATAGCATATATTAATTCTGATTGTTAATCAGAAGGTTGCCAGTTCAAGCCTCGCCACTGCCAAGTTGTCATTGTCAGGACCCCGAGAAAGAGAGAAAGGTCTTTAACCCTCGAGTGTATTCGATCGCCTGCTGTGCATGAAAGTGTCAAAATTGAATGTGAATACGACAAATGCAACAGCTTAGAGACACAATGTCACTGAACTGGCCAACGTACACAAAGTATTAGAGTTGCCGTATTGTACATAAAAAACGGAGCCCTATTCCTCCCGAATGTAATCAATTTACTCAGTACTGTGTTAGAATGAGTCCAAGGTTCAACTTCATTACAGGCAATTCGGTTATACCTAAGAGCAGTCGGGACTAACACATTTAAAGGCTGCTATTGCATCCAGGTCCTCTAGACCCATGTTCGTCTACCAGCTGTGCCACAGGATCGCCCAAAATCGTTTCATTTCAGGGTTCAAACCGGCCAGTTGGTTTATGTCCTGTTTCAGCTATGACAGTACATTTAGTTATGAAACAGAAACCATAGACAAAGCCATAAAGAACTAGAATGAGCACTTTACAGCTTTCGAAGGTGCCAAATTCATACAAGATATATCATCTGGTTCTAAAGGCTCGCTCAGAACAGAAATGTTTTAGTTCCAAAACAAGACTTCGCTTTAATACAGCTTTAAATACAGCTGATAATTATGAGGCGAGACTCCACACGTTGTGAGATAATTTACTGACCTGTTGACCTCAATACAATTAAAGAAATACTTTACAAGCCCAAACCCCAATCTCTGTCCATCACCAGCGATGGTTCTAACTCATTCTCACATTCCATCTCGTTTCCCCTGAAACTCACAGTCAGAGAGAGTCGAAGTGATTGCAAATCTCACACCTTATTAGGAAAGATGGAATTAGTGTTGCCATGTTTTCTAAGTTCTTATCTTGCTTTTTGTGGTCATATTAATGGCCAAGAACATTACAAAACTGTTGGTAACAAATCTACCTACCTATCTTACTACCTACCAACCTACCTACCAACCAACCAACCTACCTACCAACCAACCTACCTACCAACCAACCTACCTACCTACCGACCTACCTACCAACAAACCTATCTTCCAACCTACCTACCTACCTACCTACCTACTTACCTACCAACCAACCAACCTACCAACCAACCTACCTACCAACCTACCTACCAACCTACCTACCTACCTACCGACTTACCTACCAACCAACCAACCTACCTACCAACCTACCCACCACCAAACAAACAAACCTTTTCAACCACCCACCAACCTACCAAAGCCTATCTACCTATCTTACTACCTACCTACCTACCTACCTACCTACCTACCTACCAAACTACCTACCTACCGACCGACCTCCCAACCAACCAACCAACCAACCTACCTACCTACCCAAGACCTACCTAAATACCTACCTACCTATCTGACTGTCTTTCTGTCTGTATATCTATCAATCAACCCATGCATCCATCCATTTATCCATCCACCCACCCATCCATCCATCCATATGTCTGTCTATCTATCCATCCAAAGGTACCTAAGATACCGTTTTAGAATCCTAAACGTTGATTACAATATGTAACACAAGTTTTGTTCCCAGCTTTTTAATAAATTATATTACAATTTCTTATGTCTAAAACAAATGAAAAATAGCTTAGATTTTAACAGTTCCTTGTCCAGGATGTTGATTGTAAGTATGTGATCCTAAAATGAGTGAATGAATTACATTTTCCAGGCACATTCATCTGACTGCCTGCAGAACTGAAGGTCCTGCTCAGGGGGCCAACAGTGGCCACTTGGTGATAGTGGGGTTTCGAACCAGCACTTTTCTGATCACTAACACAGCCATGACAGAATCAGCCAATGAACGAATCATCGAATGGAAGAATCGGATGTATGAATGAATGAATGAGGAACTCCTCAGGTGCTGTTTCTTCCCCTCCGGGCGCTTTGATTGGACGATCCCGCGGTGGCTTTTTAGCGTCCGGATCGAGCCTGTAATGAATGGGTGAGGTGAGAGGTTGTAGTACTGAGGGAGGAATGAGGTAGTGAGGACTCACCCACCGTCCACACTCACTCACTTACACGCACGGTGCGCTTTCATTCCACACAGTCCGGAGGAACCGACGCTCGCTGCGCGTCTGGATGTGGAGGCGGATTTTCATCTCTTCTTACTGAATGGTGTAAGCAGGTAAGAACTCGCACCCACATCGCTGTGTTTCAGGAATAACACTCGGCTGGATCACACGAGACTTTATTTTCAAAAGAATGAAAGAAAGAAGCTGCACATTTTCAAAGTGAGATCACAAGATGGAGCAGAATCTGGTGATCAGATCCGTGCTGTGCGTAAAATGACCGAGAAACCCAAGAAAAGTCGAGTAACAGGTATTTTGGGGGGAACGAAGGAAGGAATTTATACATAAACACACACACACACACACACACACACACACACACACACACACACACACACACACACACACACACACCATTCCAATCCACCTTCTGCATGATTACAGATGTATTCATTATATGATTTTTAAAAATATATACATATATATGATGGTGGGAATGAGTAATTAGTTGCCAGACCCCACTGGGATCCTGACCAGGATCAGCCATTAGTCACTAATGCATGCAAAAGACATGCACATGGATGTAAAGTAAACACACGTCAAAATTCAGTAGATTGTGTTACTGATATGTGTCATTATGTGCAACGAAACGACTTCTTTACATACCACAGGTCGTTTGGACACATTTCACAGGGTTCAGGGCGATGGGTCACCATCATAAGGTGCCCCTGAAGTAGGCAGGGTGAAAGGTCATACTCAAAGACCCTAACAATGGCTGTGTAACAGAACCCCCAATGTTACGGTCCAAAGGTCTACCCACTAGGCTTAGGCTACACCGTGTCTGCTTATTCGTCTCGTAATATTAAGGTGCAGCATCAAGGTAACGCAAATATTACCATATTATGGATTGCTGTTAACGGGTAAAGATTATTTAAATGGACTGGTTGGGAAAGTGCACACAATACGTTAAAGCAAGACTGCAAATCCATCGGCTGTATGATCACATGTCAGCCACATCAGCAAAACATCTGCATGACTTTCTTAAATAGGAATAAAGATGGTTATTGTATTTGTATGATTGTTGTAATTGTTTTTGGTTAAATAGGACAACGTTACAATAGGACTTGATCGAGTGATAGTCGTGCTTCCATATTATATAGAAATAATACATCTGCTTCTAAAGAGGCGTCATGACTGCAGCATAAAGTTGTTTTAGATAAATCTTTGTTGAAGAAAGTTCAGATTTACGGTAAGACGATCAAGCCTGGCAGAACGTTTGTAAACATATGTGTAGTTCTCACATTTGTAAGATGTATACATTCATGCCAGGGTGAATAATAATAATAATAATAATAATAATAATAATAATAATAACGAATCATTTAGTTTTAAGTATATGAAACCGATCTTGAAGTTGCACATTTATAAGCAATCATAAGTTAGTAGTTCCTCTAATGTTGCCATCAGATGCCCAGCAATGAGTCTTGGTCACCCAACAGTCTGTCTCCAGCTTGTGACTTGTCCCAGTCTGGATTGCTAACAATGAACACTCCATATGGTTAGTTGTAAGCACTTCTTGCATATTCAGTGCTATTTCAATCCAATTATCTAGTTATAACAGTTATAACTTATATATTAAAGTCTCGCAGATTGTTATGCACAATTGTTACAAAATACACTTCAAAATGCTCCGTTTTGTAGTGTAGTGTAGTATGATTGTCTACTCAATGGTTGATATTATTAAAGTATCTTAACAATATTATTGAAAAACAATAAGCGTTTAGATCATGTAATGATTGTGATTAAATTCATATCTGAAGATACAATTGAAAAAGATCGCCACCATGTTTAAGGGGTGGACATTTTTCAGCACTGTAATCACACCAACAATGGTAATGGTATGTACTCGTATGGTATTACTGGATTCCATCCGATTATAAGAAATGGCTTTGCCATTGTTCCACACGATGATCATTTCATAGCAGAGCTTCTTTTAGGGGTTGGAACATTTCCATTTAAAATCTCTAGAGAGATTTAGATATAGATATTCCTACTGGCTAGTAGTGGGTAGTATATTGGCGTACTTTACCACCGCGTGCTGAAGATTGTAAAATTGCACTGTAACCCCTGTTTTTAGCAGATAACTGTGACAACTCACTTCCACGAGAGTGCTGGCAGCACCATGAGTTTCTTCTGTCCTTCCATCTGTTTTTCCCCCCAAACTGACTCACGCTCTGGCAAAACGCTACTGTTTGCTATATCATGCAGCTCTATGGGCTTTGTTTAAGAACCTCTCAGTGCTTGACCACTTCTCTAATCTTATGCCTATTATAACATTTACGAGCACCAGCGTTCGCCCTTAAGAATACAAGAATTTGCTTACGGTGACCCGCTGTTCTTGTTTTCTGCTCCAAATTCTGTAGTGCTGTGAGTATAAAACGACATGCTCACCACTGACCGCCGTTCTCACTGCTCGTGCATAAACACCAAACTGTGTGAAACATTTCCTTCCACGATTTACCTGCTTTATTCTTACCGTGTCACCAACAGACGCATCTGCTCATGACAAAAACTAGAAAATGATGCGATTCCTTGGAGTCATTGGAACCGCCGGGACATTATTGCACCGATACACTTGTTAAAGTGCAAACAGTCCCGACAGAAATCCTTCATACTGGCTATAATTAGGATGACGCGATGGCTTAGTGGGCAGCAAGAAAGGTCCAGGTTTTTTCTGTGTGGAGTTTGCATGTTCTCCAGTACAACACACAGTGTTTAAGACAAGGTGATTGGATCTGGCCTTGGTTGCTTGGTCAGTGCAAGGATACAGATGGAACGATGTTTATAAGTCGGTGTGTTTTTTGAGTACTTGTACGTAATAATGAATTATTTACAGGATTATATAATTATATTAGATTTTAATGTTAAAATTTTGTTTGTTTGTATCTTGTAAAGCATTTGGCTTTACTTACTTACTTACTTACTAAATGTAATAGTATAATATGTAATATATAATATGTACTAAATATTACCATGGTGAAAATGTTTTAATCTGTTAACAATTATTTTAGGATAATGTTTGCATCTATGTGACATTAATTTCATTGTAATTACAATCCACTTTTTTATTTTATTTAATACTTTATTTAATTGTTATTCTATTTAGAAAATGAATGATTTGTAAATCATTATGAAAAATAAAACTTTTAATTTGACCAGATATTACTGTACTTTTTTATTATTTTTTTTGATATTACCACTGATATCTGTATCGAAGTCTTTCTCAAGGAGAGAAAAAGGATTTTGTGCTAGCACACCAGTGCCGTGCGCCAGCGCCACCCAGACCACTAGCTTAGAAAGTGCCAGAAAGGGCATCCGGTGTAAAAAAAAAATATAACGAAAATAGCAATGCCAGATGAATAATGTGGACCACGATTAGCTGTGGCGATCTCTAATGAAAGAAGCCGAATGGATTCACGTGTCTGTGCGGACGCCAAGCTGGTCGATAGGTTTAAATTCAGATTTTAGAGTAATGCATCACCCAAATGCCACAACTAACTGTGGGAATGAAAATGTCATATTATGCTTCAACATTTTACTCTCCGTGTGAGGGTTCATTTTATTACGGTATTTTATTACAGATGTATTTTAAGTGATCGATTTTGTACTTAATCAAATGGTTTATTATAATTTATTAACATATTGACCGTAAACAATAATTTTCTCATCTTAGAACCGAGTAGAATCCTTTTGAGCAAGCCTGGGCGAGTGCCTATTGACTCCAGTTCTAGCCTGAAGGCAGAATGACAAGAGCTTGTTCTGCTCGCCTCATCCACATGAACAACAATAGCATTTAGGAAACGGCTTCCCGTCCGTCACAATGCAACAAAGTCCTCAGTGTTTTTGACCCACGGAATGGCTCGTCCCCCCCCCGTCGTCTCTCCTCGAGGACTCCGTCCTGCAGCTTCATCGCTTCCTTCATTACTTCTGCTTTTCCACTGTAGGTGTGCAGGAGGCATCGGCTTTTCATGTCTGAAGGAATGCAGGTGATCGGGTCCAGAATGATCGCGTGGTGGCCGCTGCTCTTCCTGGTACTGGTGCAGTTTACGGATTCTACAAAAGCACAGAGTAAGTACTCACGTCTCATGATCGGCCCGTCCCCCCCGTCCCTCGTCCCATTGTCCCACCGTCCCCTGTCATTTCCGGCTGTGATGTGCAGGTTCACTTGAGGGGATTTCTTATGTTGATGTTACTGCTGTCATATAGTTTTAAATGTGAGTCTCCTCAAAGAACTATTAGAACTCTGATATGTTAACATTTGTTTATTGAGGCTTTATAATTATATGCTTAGATGTAATAATTTACCTCAACTGCGTCTTTGTGGGTTTAAAAAAAACCCAAATTCTCCATGATGTGTTGTGTTTGGCATCAAACATGTGAAATGTTGAATCTTGTGAAATTTCAGTCATGGATGTAACCAAACTCTCAATAATAACAAACTAAACAACAATATCAATGAACAAAACGAACAAAACGAACTCCTATTTATCACTGAAAAGTCCATGAGTCGGTATTTTCATGTGTTTAGACGAGGGATGTATCGACACACAACAACACAGTACAAAAATAACGCACATGTGCCACGATTCGAATCAATAATCCATATAAGAATGAATCAGTATTGAGTTTAACTGGCGCTAATCACAGTACCGGGTTGATTCTGTTTACCGGGTTGCCAGGTTCAGAGTTTTATTAAACGTATTGATTTATGTAAGGATACTTTTGTGCTTGTGTATTTCTGACACTTATTTATATAACGTGAGATTTGTTTTAAAGTTTCATTTCAGTTTCCTCTGAATTGTGAAATAATTGTGAAAGAATTTTGTAAAAAGTGATTTGAGCGGCATCGTTTTGCATAATTTGTACCTACCTAGAAATGGACGTATTTATTTTTACGATCTATAAAATAAAAGTGGAACTATATCGTTATTATAGTTTGTCTTTTTTATAAAAGGAAAAATTGTACTGTGAACCCAGTGTCATGAATGGCATTGCATCTCAGATAGTGTAACTTTACGTTGATGATATATTATGTATATTATATTACAACATCTTGGTGGTAGCCATGGCCTGCTGGTTACAGAACTGGGCTTGCGATCGGAAGGTTGTCGGTTCAATTTAAAGAGTCGAAAGGTCATGACTAAAGTGCCCTTGTAAAAAGCACAATTGTGAAACCAGGTTAAATCTTCTAAATTAAGAAATATTTGTGATTGACTTTTGCAATGGTGCTTTGAAACCTTCCAGCCGTGGTGATAGAAACTGCTGTTAGAAAACGATCAAACTCAATCAGAGTAACACAAGACTGGATCTTGTGGCCTGAACTTTAAAATGTGTGCTACGTTGGCATTCTGTGAAGCAGAATCGGAGTAAAGTCAGAGACCAAAAAGTGCAGGATGGAAAATGTTAATGTAAATATACGGTGTGCCAAACGTGCTGAATACAACTGGGGAGTATTTAATGATGATTAAAACCATTTTATGAGCCGAGAGGTAGGACGGTAAAGAGGCTTTTTCACCACGTGAGTAGATGCTTTGAAATTCAATGTCATCTTCAAACAAGACATTATTTTCTTAATGGTTTATTCATTTTTTGGTTGTTTGGTTTATGCATTTCCTTCCTTGTCCATTTGTCTTATTGCGTCATGCTGCTTGTCTGCTAATGCCGACCCTCTTCTGATCGAGGAGGACCAAGCGTACCCACAATCCCGCCGGGTCACAGCTGTCTGCACAGCTTCAGACACTTATATATAGTTTGACTAGTGCATATGGTCATCAGCACTGTGTATGGAGAGACACAACACGATTGCGCACGTCTGTCTCGTCTCTGTGCCGGTGCCATCGGCCAGCCAGCAGAGGTAGTAACTGCATCAGTCATGGACAGGACTGGCTTTAATCTCTGGCTTATATATGAACAGGAGTCCAGTTAAGGCTCGTGTGTGTGTGGCATCTTAGCTCAGCTCTCGATGTGATCGATGCAATTAAACAGCTGTTTAACTTTATGTTTCGTTTTAAAAATAAAGGTATTTAACTTAATGACCAGTTTAAAATGTTGTCTAATAAAATTCTGTCCATTCATCTGTACTTATATTAAAACATTTTTGTGATCTCAAATTCTCGATCTATTAATTCAAAGGATTCTTGAAACTGGGTTAATTTTTGCACAGCTGGAATTTGTCACCCATCTTGGTCGCTCCACGGTCCCACCGTGGAGACGTACCGTGCTTTGCATGTCATTAATCAGACCCGGAACGTTCTTAACTCTTCCGTCTCACACAGGTGTTTATATGTTAATTCCCTAGCAGGGATTTTCATGTTGGTAAAAGATTAAAGTTCAAAAGAGGCAAACGGGTCTCCGTCAGCTAAGTGAGCGGGGTTGAGGATAAAAGCAGTTTGGGGATTTTCAAGTCCTTGGTGCCAGCCTTCAAGTGGATAAAAGATAAGCCCATCAAAGGCTGGCGGATTTGAGGCTGTGCCGCTGTAATATATACACAGATACGGGACTTCCTGCTCGTACCTTTCTTTTCAATAACAAGACCCCACTTGTTTGCACTAAATGATGATTGCAGTCGAGCACCCCCACTGAACAGCGGCTGTACCGGAGAGCACTTTATTGTCAAATAATAGGGGAGTTAGATAAGTAGGAGCAGAAATTGGTGGGTACACTTTTACGAGTTTTTCACACTCCTTCGTTACAGAACATTTAAAGATTTTGCTTCCAGGAAAAAGAAGTGACACTTCTGATACTCACTTGTCTTCATTCCACATGGCACAGTTGGCCAAGGAATGGATTTTTTTTTGTTGTTGCTGTTGTCTTAATATAAAAAACCCTGATAAAACGTCTTATACGAGCGTATTTCAGTTTGTTAAAGCACCCCTCAAAAGTACAGGTTCTTACTGGGAGTGCAGAAATGAGTGTGGAGTGAACGGTCTCTTATGAGGAGAGATCTCAGCCCTACAGTGAACAAATCACAGCAGTAATTCAATCCTCACTTTCAGGTTGGTAAACTTAGAGACTTGTAGTTTTTTTTAGATAGTCTGTAAAACTGGTTATCTTTACAATGCCTATTAAGACCTATTACACCAGAATGTATTTTTATTACATTACATCACACAACAAATCCATAACATACATCACACTAGACTACACATAACATTACAGTTCACTATACTACACACGTTACCATACTTTACTCAACAACAGTACAACTACAATACCAACAGATATATTAGATCTATATATATCTATATATCTATATTTTAGAAACTATACTTTATTACGTTATGCTTCATTACATCACATTATACATCATTACATTACACTACATTACAGACTTTATAACATTACATTACACTTCACTATAATACTGGTCATTACACTACACTACACTCCATTGCATTACACTACACTTCACTATACGTTGACTAAACTAGATGACACCCGACTTGCTAAATGGGCTACGATACAATACAACAAACCATACGATGCTATACTAGACTGTACTTCATTACAGTACACAAAGACAATACTACACTTCATTACACTACACTTCGCTGCAATAGTCTATGATACATTAACTGACTAGACTACACAAAACTTCTACGTGACTATAGGACTAGAATACAATGGGCAAGAGTACAATAATTCTTTACTAAAACTAGACTAGACTGAACTATACTCGGCTCTGCACGACACACATGACACTAAATCACAGTAGACATCACTATAACACAATACTAGACTGAGCTACACTACACAACTACACAATACCCCACCCACAGCACAGTACACGATACATTGTTGGTGTAAACCCGTAGAAGCATGTAAAGAAAATCTAGACATTCGGACGTCTGCCTGTCAGTAGGATTAGTGAATGAAACGGTGGTTTGGTTACATTTTGACCGCGTTCCTCTCGGCAGGAATGTGTGTACTCTGGGTGTGGTGGTTGTTATGTGGATAACGCTTTATTGCTTTAAAAATGAATAAGGGTCTGCGAAATTACCTCAGACGGTTAATGAGTTTGAGAGACCGGACCCCCCTTATCAGTATTAAGGCAGTAGATACTAACACCATAGACTGTGATGTGGGCCACAGGTTAAATATTAAAAAAAAAACTTTATTGTGTAGATAATTATAGTCCGTGATGGGTATTGTTTTTTTTTCTGAGATGTAGATTTTAAGAAACATTTTGAACAGCTCAAATCCAGTGATGAATGAGTTAAAGGGACTCGATTCTGTATTAGATGTATTGTAAATAAAACAAACACCTACTTCAACAACCTAATAGAACAGAATTGGAAACTTATTTTAAATGGTACCCATCCCTGACTAGTATTATTGTAATTACTAACTTTTTTCTTCTTCTTCTCTAATAGCACATAAATGATGTTTGCCGTTTGGAATATCTCACAATCGTCTCAATGCTCATCTAGATCAGAACTGTCCAAAATTATTCCACCAAAACAAAAACATGATTATACACACATATTAATAATTTACAGTCGGGAATAGTTATAGTAATCACATTTGAATGTGACTTCCTATATCTATCTATTCGTTTATTGTCTGTTTTCCCAGTTCCTGGGGTCGGACGTTAATGTTTTGGAGCCGAGTTTTCCGTCCGGATGCCCTTCCTGACGACAACCACCAGTAATTGGTGGGAACTTGTGAGACTACTGGATAATTTCACATTTCCCATCGACGTAGTGCATGTTTTTGGACTGTGGGAGGAAGCCGGAGTACCCGGAGAAAACCCACACTGACACGGGGAGAACATGCAAACTCCGCACAGAAAGTCCCCAGCCCGACCCGGGGGATCGAACCCGAGGCGACAGTGCTGAACCACTCAGCCACCGTGCTGCCCAAGTAATCAGTAACTCGTATAAATGTACTCGGTCAGTGCGAGGAGCGAATACAAAATAAACCCCAGCTATAAAAAGTGCTTACACGGCAAATGTGTGATAATAGTGAGCATATGTATGGTCTTTTTAAACAATAGCGTTGATTAATAAGTAGCTATTATTCTCGTCGAGTTCCGTACGGTTAAGCTGGTCAGCAGAACAATCGAAATATGAACAATAGACCGGCACAAATCTAATTACGTTACATTACACTTCTTAAGGCCACTAAGCAGTGGAGGAAAAAAAAACAATGAAATGACCATCACAGTGCCCAGGTCAGTCTGTCTCTGTGACTGAAGTCAATAAGCCAGAAAAGCCCTTGTGAAGAATAGCAATTCTTGACATCAGCCGCTATTCTGGACCTTCATGAAAGACTTTCCATGCAGGAAGAAGCACTTAAGTCGAGAAACGTCACTCGGAAGACAAAACTAATCTCACATATATCAGATTTATCTGATAAAAAAACGTTTTTGACTTGTGTGATCAGTGTCTTAGGGAGAAAATAGCACATCAGTCAAGAAAGTTCAAGACCAAAGCAAAAGTTTTATTCTGTTTCCTTAGAAGAAAGTTTCTCTTCTCTCGTGACTATGATAGAGCTCTAAATTCTGCACATACTTTATATACGATTTAAAAAAAAAAACAATCCATGCAGTAGGACTGACCGCGATTAATCGATTATTCGTTGGTCGACCAAAAAAATTACTAGTCAGACAAATTCCATTGGTCGATTAGTCGCAGGAAAGAAAAACTCTGCGTCTCGTCAAAGGACTTCTGGGACTTTTAATTTGAACGGCGTCACAAAGGAAGACGTGACACTCCATACCAGT
>JAOUQU010123694.1:0-15409 GCA_028566735.1 Ammoglanis amapaensis | reverse complement strand
TAAAAAAAAACTCAATTTATTAGAAGCTAAAGAACACATCTTAACCAGGGGTGCCAATAATTATGGAGGGCACTGTAATAGAAAGCATGTTGATACAACATTGAAGGGTGTGTTATTAAAGCTAGTACAGACTCTACATTAAAACATTTTCAAACCCCAGTGTGTCCCAACTGGTTCTAAAAATATTTAATAATCATTTATTAGAAAGTAATTAATAATAATAATAATAATAATAATAATAATAATAATAGTTAGGTAATTTAAACATAAAGATTTTTTTTAAACATTAGGTAATTTAACATAAAAAAAGTAATTTGTAATATGTCATATAAGCTTCCTAATCTTCCGAACCTCTGTTTTATATGCACTTTATATGTAATGTGTTGCTTGATTGCTCGTCTTTATGCATTTTCTATCAGATATTTTATTTGATCTTTTTATTTTATACTGAAGTATTTAAGCTGTTTCTGTTTTTATTACATGATAACATGTTATTTAAAATGTAGTGAACTACAACTCTCAGTACACATAATAGTAATCAGTTTCTGGTTATTTGTGACTTTACACTGCCAATTCGTAATTTCTAACAATAGGGCATGGTTCCTGAACACCAGAGCTTTCAAGCATCTACATTGTTTTTGAGTTTCCATTTTATATAAGAATGAAGAATAGTTGTTTATAATAGTACAGTAACACGCACACACACAAACACACTAAAAAAACAAACAAACACGCATAAGCCAAAAATTCCCAGACTCACCAATCGTAGCAGAATAATTGAGGGTGAAGTTTCCACTCTGTAGACGTCTTATGAAGGACGTCTTTCCAACGTTGCTATCCCCCACCATCACCACATTGTACACAGCAAGACCAAAATCTGGAACTACACCATTAATTTCAGACTTCAGACAGATTTTAAATCAGGGACAGTGTAGCCTAGTGAGTAGAGCTCTGGGCTATCATCCGGAAATATAGAGGTTAAAATCCAGGTTTTGCTTTACACCAACTGTTGGGTCCTTGAGTAAGACCCTTAACCCTGCCTGCTTTAGGGGTGCAGGGTTTCATGGCTGACCCTGCGCTCTGACCCCAACTGTCCATACAAGTAGAGATATGCAAAGAAATGGTTTTCTTGTACATATATGTGTAATGACAGGCATTCCATTCTATCTGATATTATATTTCTATATCATAAATCACATGATCCCCCAAAGCTCTGGCTGCCTCTCTCTTGATATCTCAAGTTTTATTCTTACTTGGCTCATTCCATTGCTCAAAGTCTATCTTTGGCCTTTGGTCTTCAGTGCTTTCACCCGAGGGTAAAGATTTTCTAATGTCATGCAAGGACACCAGACTAGCTTCTGTTGCCTTGACAGCAGGCAGATCCTCCTCTTCAACCTTTAAGCTATTAAAAACAGAACTGTAAATATCACAAAGAAAGAAAGCTATAACTAGATGTAAGTCTGTGGTTAGTATACCGATCTAGTAGTCAGAAGGTTGGTGGTTCAAGCAGGGTGTTACATTACAGAACAAGAATATATACTCCGCTTAATATTTCTAGGTCTCCTTTAATGTATTTGTATACATACCTAGTTTTCGTTCCACCATACTCAGTTTGCATTTGAGATGTTGTTGTACTCTCCAAGTCTGTGGTAAAAGATGGATCACAGACCTGTAAAATAATTACAGACTTTTATATCAGATGAATCAGGACAAAATAAAATATTTTTATGAGCCAGGATCGCAATGTACCCTGAGACATTTCGACTCCAGCACACACACACACACACACACACACACACACACACACACACACACACACCGCAACCCTGATGAGCAGTTAAGAAATTGAGTAGTTAAGCTTTGAGTAAAACGAATTGTTTCCCTCATAGAATATCAATACCAATTAAAAGAGGAAATACCAATGACATACCCATAATTCATCAGAAATTCTTTGGATGTCTGTTTTTTGCTGGCCGGTCTCATAATCATCATGTGTATTCACACCCAGACCACTGCTATCCTTTGCCACCCTTCTGGATCCAAATTTCCGCTTGCCCTGATGCTCTGTGGTTGTTGTACTACATTCATTTGATTGACAAGGAGCTTGAACTTCAGCTCTGGGTTCAGCTGCCCCCTGCACATCTTCAGTGACATTATCCATGATCATGCTGTTTGATGTTTCTACACACTTGATCGATTTTTCAGTCTCAGGTTCAATCTCGATGTTTTCATTGTTGATCTTTTCTGTAAGTTTGTTTCTTGAAATCTTGCGAGATGACCCGATTTTCCTTTTTTTCCCCGGAGAACCTGGTGGCGTGGGAGATTCAGAGCTCTGAGATATGGGTACCTGAAGAGCACCCTTGTTTTGGTTCGACATTGTTTCTGTTATTTGTAATACACTGGGTTGATTGCTCTTTTCTAGCTCACACACAATCTCACTAATCTGGAAGTGTTCGCTTTCAGTCTGCGGTTTATCATCTTGTCTTGTTGTCTCTGCTATTTGTCGACCACACTGTGTTTCTTGAAGAACGGTGTCAACAGTGCTGCCATGTGTTGCTGCTTTTATAGATTCTGTTGATTCTTCGGCAGCTCTAGATTCATTCGTGCAAGATGCATTACCTTCATTTATTGCTTGTTCCTGGTTGTTATCTATTTCTTGCACTTCTTTTTGGCCTCCTGCTGAATGTCCTCTTAAACCCTTGCGAGTTGAACCCATTTTCCTTCTTTGTCCAGAAGTAACACGATCTTCTGTTTTCAATTGATCCTGAGCAGATTTTGACTCATGTTCATGAACATCTAGGCTTTCATCTTGTTCTTTGTCTGTTATCTTATTTTGCTTTGATATATCTTCTAGAGTTTTTTCTTGAGATTCGTCGTGTTGAGATCCAATTATATGAACATTTTCTTTATACTCTGGCATGAATAAAGCATCTCTTGCTTCAGGAATGACATTATCAAAATGATGTACGTTTGCTAACACAATAGGTGGCGTGTCAATCCTTTCGCATCTTGATTCAAGAGTGTCCGTTTTCTGATTCATCAAGGAGGGGTCACAAACGGCAAGTGACATCTGTGGTTCAGTAAGCAGGCTTGGTGTTGCCTTTTGATCTTCCATTTGTTCATCAACTTTTTTGTCTTCCATACATTTCCATTCACTCGTTTCTTCTTCGTTGTTTAGTTGCTGGCTTTTCTGAAACTTTTGCTTTGATTCAAACTTCTTTGTCTCAGTTTCACTTTGTGTATGCAGTTCTGCAGTGTCTTTTTCCATTGCAGTTTCTTTTCCGTTGTTGTCATTAACTGGATCTGAAACACATGTTGGAGCCGTGTTGCTAACGATACTTGGTTTAGTAGTTTGAATTGACAAATAATTATGTGCACACTGTTGTGAATAAACTTCTGTAACGTCACTGGAAAGTTTTAAATCATTATTTTCCTTTTTGATAGACAGATCTTCATAATTATTTTTCTGCTCTCTGATCTTAAAATCTTCTAACTTTGATGAACCTACATCAGAAAGTAATGATTGACTAGTAGCCTGAGATTCTATGACTTCATTATCTGAGGTAAGGTTTTCCCCAGCATTGATTTCGTCTTTCAGTTGTCTGGCTTCACAATTAGATTGTTTATCTATGTCCTGGCCTTCTTGATTTTTTTGTTTTGGGAATAAAATAATTGTGTCTGATTCTACTGTTTGATCGAGGTGCAATTCATCCACCAACTCATGTTGTCCACTGGTATCCATTTTTTCCGGCTGCATGAAGTTCAGTGGTTCTAATGTCACCGAGTGAATTTCTATAGACTGGTGAGATGTTTCAGGGATGATGTTAAAGGTTTCTACTTCAGACGTTGCTGTACATATTTCTGTGTCTTTTGGATTGTTTTCTTTTTCCATTTCCATTATTAAAGTTCCTTCCTTGACCCGCCCAGCACTTTGGCCTTTACGACTTCGAGTTGAACCCATTTTTCTTTTATTTCCGGAGCTTTTATATTCAGAATGGCATGTCATTTCATCAATAGCAGGTTCTAATTCATGTGTGAAACCACCTAGGCGTTTGAATTGCTCTGAATCATGTTCCCTGTTTGTCAGGTTGTCTGAATGATCTTTAGATGTGCTATCATTCTGATCAGGTTTGTCTAGATTTACATTCACTGCTATGACTAAACTGGCATTGGTTTCAGCATTTTGCTCCATGAGGTTAACAGGTGCCGGATGATCTGCTTGACTGGCAGATACATTTTTAATACTTGTACTATGTACCTGTGCCGACATGGATGTACGGTCTGTTAAAGTGTCGTTCTGAATTTCTGTGATGTCTAAACTGTGCTCGATGTGTAAAGATGTGACCTTTCCATCCAGGTCTACATCTGCTTCTAGTTTTTCATCTCCCTGTATAAGTTCTGCTTTTCCTTTTGCATCAGTTACTTCATCCCAGACCACACTGTCAATCTGATGAACAGTTAAAGTATCAATCCCTCCACACTCTACTGCTTCATTTTTTGGTTCAAGAGCTGCTTTCTGCTCAGTTGTCTGTGGGATGTCATGTGACACTTCGGGTTTAGTAAGCAGGTCTGTAGCTGTCTGAACTAATTTGTTTTCCTGTTTTTCAGTGCATGGCTGCTTCTTCTCTTGTAATCCAAATTGAGATGTGCTACTATTTTTAACCTCCTCTGCACATCTCACATCTTTTAATTCATTTCCCACTTTTTCACTGCATGGCTCCTGCTTCTGTATAAACTCTTTTTCCTTACTCTCACTATCTAGTCTGGTATCTTTGCTTTCTTTTTCATCATTTTGGATCTCTTCAACACTCTTTGTTAAAGGTGACGGATCTGTATTGGTTTCAAAATTATCTTTACTCCCTTTGAACATATCCACATCTTCATTTTTCTTTCTTCGAACAGTCTTGCGTGTTGAACCCATTTTGCGTTTGAGTCCAGTTGTACTGATCGGTACATTCACTTCATCCTGTAACGGAGTCGCTTCTGATATCAAATGTCTTATATTTGGTTCTGACAACTGACCTCTCTCTACAGGTTCTGTGGGCTCAACAGAAGTCAACTGTGCTTCGGTATTTGTTGTAACAAGTTCAGAAGTAAATGATGCTTGGAACTGTCCCAATAATGTGGCTGAGATTTCATTATCCTGTACATTCTCTAGTTTCTCTGTTTCATCTCTGACAGTGTTAGAGGAGAAGTCGATATCTGTAACAGAGCCAGAAACCGAAGGTACTTTATTGTTTCCTTTCTGAGAAAATGATTTTTCAAGCAGTACATCAGCCAAGTCACTACCTGAATGTGTTGGTCTTAAATTGGCACAATCCACTACTTGCTGATCATTTGCCTCATCTATTACACCTTCCCTAAAGCTTTGTGTTTCTTTTAATGCATCGCTTTCTGTCTGTAGGAGTTTTTCATCATTTAGGTTTTCATTTAAATCATGTGATGCATCATCCACCGATATCGCCTCATGCTCTGTGTTTAAACTCATCATCTCCAGTACATCCATTATTGTTTGTCTTATTTGACCAAAGTCGTTATTCATTACTGCAGTTGTTTCAGTATTATGCTGTCCTACTGATAAAGCACTTTGTCCAGAAAGGTTTTCTTGAGGGTTTCGTTCTTCAATGATTTCAAGATTCCGGTCATCAATTATGCTACTTTCTTTCTGTCTGTCTTTATCTATTGTATCATTCAGGAGAAAATGTGAGTCATTATTAGGCCTAGCATCCAGACTTACTTTGTTGTCAGACAACAGGGGAGAACTTGACTGCAAATGAACAAAATCTTCATTAGGCTGCATCTTAATTTCAGATGGGAGCTCCCCTGAATCATCATGTAGCACGTTTGTGGCTTGCATTTCCTCATACAGTGATACAGCAGGAATAAGCACAGTTTCTTTGATAAAATCAGATATTTCTGTTAAAGGTAGCAACTGATCAAAAGATGTTATAGCATCACTAGCATTACTCACATCTTCTGTTATTTCTTTATCATGATCTGGTTTGTCCAGGTCTTCCTGTATTTTAACCATGTCCTCTTTGGTACCACTTTCCCCTGATATGTGATGTATAACTTTACTGTCGATAGGTTCACACGGACTTAAAGCACCTTCATCGCTTTGGTCTTTCAGTTTTGGTGTTTCACTGATTTTTCCGTCGTACTCTACTGTTTGTTTTATGTATGTTGGCTCCGAAACCTCTTCAACTTGCTTCCTCTTATTCTCCACAGTGACCTCATTTAAGTTATCTTTTGCACAAATGTTCTCAACGCATGTTAAATCTATATTTAGCTTAACATCATGTTCTTTATTTAACAAGCTATCGTTAGAAATGTTCTCGTCACCAGAACTTTGGTTTTCAGTTTTGGTTTTAACATTCTTACAGTCCTCTTGTCTATCAGAAGAAGTAAGACATTGTTGGTCATTGTCATTAAGCGAAGAAATTGATGGAGTTGCATTATTGATAATTTGTCCTCTAACATCAGTGCTAGAATTTGCCATTGTGTTTGTACTCTCTGTTTCTGGTTTGTCCTCTTCTGTAACAACAGAACTTGCTTGATCAGGCATGGAATTCAGCACAGTGTCCTTGGAAGGAGTGGCACTGTCAAGATGATTGTTGAGACATTTCTGATAATCCTTTCTCACTTCTTGGTTTTTAATAGGAGTTGCATTTGTTATGTTGGGTAACGTGTCTTGCAATAAGTCAATCTGCTCACTAAATATTTCTACTTGATTGTTTACCTGAGGTGTTTTAGATTCAGTTGCGTGATCACTAAAACAAATGGAATCATTTTGACCCGACTGTGCCTTGTCTGACTGGTCATGATCATTCGAAATGCTACCCAATGGCTGGATTTTAAAATCTATATCTGAATGTTGGCACACATGTTTAGGAGTGTTTCCTTCACGAGTTATAGCATCATGGACCAGTTGTTCACCCTGTAAAATATTGATTTCATACGTCAACGATTCATTGGGCAGATCCTGCTGGTCTTGATTTTCAAACTCTACTAATTTGGTGAAATCTTCATTCTGTCTCTTATCTGTCTGATTTGGTGGAGCAGTTCCTTTAAAACCTTCTGTTACTGGTTCATATTTCATTTCTGTCATAATTATATCATGGTTATCCTGTGATACCCCAGCCGCCTGTGGTTGAGAAATCAAATCTGAAGTAAATGCTAGTTCTCTGATTTCATGTTGAACTTCTTCTGTATTTACTACATTTGTAGCTGCATCTGTGCTTTGTTGCTGTTTCTCTTCATTTTGTGTGAGATCTAGAGCTCTCGGTTGCACATGATCACTAATATTCCCGTCAGTTGTCTCTGTATGACCTGTTACAGATAACATATCTGCGTTGGTAGTTATATCCACTGCAGAAGTCTCAGACATTATATCTGAATTCAAATTTTGTTGTTCTTTTACTACAGAAAGATCCTCTGCTGCAGAACTTGTGTCTTTCTTCGTATCATAATTTTCAGTGACCGACACATCTTCAGTTACCTCCAGCTCCTCGGTAACTCCACGTGTTACATCAAGCCTCCTCTCAGATTCTTCCTCAGAAGGTTCCTGAACCTTTCCTCTGTTGCTTTTGCGAGTTGAGCCCATTTTTCTTTTCTTACTCTCTACATTAGTCTGTCTTGATGGATCCTGTAAGTCCTTGAGTTGTGACTGAGCAGGAAGTTCTAATGTAACTGTAGGCTCACCGATGCCAGCCACTGCTGACTGATCACTGGCCGGTTGGGTTTCTGAAACTGTATAAGGATTTATATCCTGACTTTCTGGTTGTTTGTCATTTTCAACTTCTCCAGCATCTCTGTTATTGCGGCCTCGCCGAGAGGAACCGAGCTTTTGGCTTCTTTTTGATTTATTGCTGGACATGATTGTTACAATGTGACCTGCTGTTACAGAAAAAAAACGAATGTACTTATTCAATTAAACCAATGTTAATACATTAAAACATGCTTTATGATTTAAAACGTGTCTTAACCTTTGTGCTAATAAAATGGAGTTAGTCTTATTTATGTTTTCTCACTAGTTATAGAGGCCAAATCCCCTGTTAATTGTCAGATTTGCTATTTATCATGAGCTAAATGAATAGCACGTACTACCAGTATTGTAAAATTCTTTATAATATTTCGAATTGAGTCAGCCGACTGGCAGTGAGCGATGTCTAACAACCAATGAAAACACAAAATACATGCTGTGGAAAAAATCTTGCACAATACACTTGTGTACACTGACCCAGACATGGAAAAGCATCTAGTATGAACACGGCCTTAGTTGTATTTTAATGTTTTGGGTATGAGACTAGTTAGACGAAGATTTGACTATTCATGGATGGATTTGGTAAAATGACAGCTCTTGACATTTTGCCCACTAATCGTGTTATTTCTATAAGGTTAATGGTCTAAATTACCAATATAAAGCATAATGGACTGCTGTTCTACTAAGCACACAAACAAAAAAGGATCATTCGTTTGTTTAGAAAGGTTAGGAGAAATCTCATAGGTGGTTTCTAAATCATTGATTAAGACCCATCTGTGTTACATTCTTCTGAAGATTTTTTAAAATATTGCTGGTGTCACTTCATTGAAGTTTAAAACGATAACTGCTTAGTTTAAAAGAAAAAAACATTCATCGTGTGTATATAAAAAACAGCAGGTTTGCTACATCTTTAAGATTGGTAATTATTTTAGATGTTAGCTAACTACAAATAATGATCCATATCAACATATCAGTAATACTAGTAGTAATGTGTTGCTTAAACTTATCTTAAGAAAGAAAATCATACACCTACCTCAGACGTTAATGAAAGATGATCACTCAAAAATATTATATAAATGTGAGCAAAGCACACATAGTTGTTTGTTACTGAAGGCTCCTAAATCTTTTCTGCAGTACCTACCAATTTTCTCTACCACATTTAGCTTCCTTCTTTGCTGCTAACTTCCTGTGCTGTTAACACATTGCACTAAGGGTAAACCCTGTCATGTTTTCAGTTGCACAAGAGGTGCTGACCAACCACGTGTGAGCTACATGTAGGAATTAAGTTTTTTTAATGCTATTGTTTACCAGACAATTTGTATAACCTATTATGAGTATGTTCCACACCCAATTGATTCTCCTCAGGACATGTTGTACAACTTTTAACCAAAGGTATGTGGACTATCCTCTTTTAATCACACCCATTTGGCAAGTAAATTAAACTAGTATGTTTTAAAGTTTTAGCAACATTCTGGTCTGCAGAGTCCCATACCCCATCCTCACTAAGAACTGTTGCAACTAATGCACATGAACATAGACTTTTGACAATTGAAAAAGGTTTATATAACATGCACAAAACAAAGAAAACATTTTGCAGAATGTGGTTTATTACTCTTTCCAGCAATGTCGAGGAAACACCCTAAGTGTCATATGTAACTAAATAAAAATGTTCAATTACAGGCCACCTAAAATATTTGCAGAATCAATTAATTGAAGTCAACAGGATTGTGCTAGGAAAAAGTGAAAAATATTAGTATTTAACTTTACTGTAGTTTTTAACTAATACAACCTGCATACAATGCAACATTTTACACGTGTTCTATTAGTGTAATCTGTTAGTCGACTTTCCGTTATGTTGAATCTATAGTTGCAGAATATTTCATTGTGACCTAACAATCAGTATAGCACGCTTATGTTAATATACTGTACAAACAATACAGTAAAATAGCTGTGACCTGCCATCTGGTGGAGAGGATTAGATATCATTTGTTGCAAATAAATACATGATCACTTTTGTCGTGTTGCAATTTTCCTAAATAATTTCCTGTAAGTTTGCCACGCCTGCACATTTCTGGACAGTGGGACCAGAACACCCGGTATAACGCACAAACACTGGGAACACCATTTAAGTACATAAAGTAATAGTAAAACTGCAGTGTTACTGTTGAACTTTCCATCCAATTTTGTATTCAAAATCACACAAACAGGTAAGCACAATTAAATTACAATCACATAACCCCAACACATCATAAGCATGCTGCAACTGCCCACGTTAATGCAATTGGTATTATACATGTTCCACTAAATTTGTGTTTGACCGATCGTTCTTTTGTTGAGGGCGAGTGCTTCAACGTTAAAATATAAAAAAAGTGTATAAAACATGTAACTCAAATGTTCTAAGAAATCAATAAGTGCAATTTCACAAATGAATAGACGACTTGCAAATCAAAGAGAAAAAAACATTTTATTTAAAACAAGCAACATATGCCGGTCTAGTTTTACGACTTGTTTAAACAAACATGTTATAAGCAACAAGAGAACACCAATGGGTAAAACATTATAATGTAGACCAGAATAAGAAATGGGGGGGAAAACTTTCAAAAAAGTAGAATTGTTTAATATTAATAATAAAAAAAGACCCCACACACAATCAACTCTGGTTGTACTACACAGAACAACCATCTCCAGTATCCTGACATCCGGCACATCTTACCTCCGGTCATTGGATCGAGAGCGACTAATAAAAGGAAAAATGTATAAGAAACTTCAACATTTACATTATGTGAAAGTGCTAGATGAGTAAACAAACCTGCGTGATCTTGAGAAAGATCGGGAAGGTTTATTGTTGCCATTACGAGATACAGATCTTTCCCTTCTCCTGTCCTTGGACCTACAAATAGCATTTTTATTATGCCAAACTGTTTCATTCACCAAATGATGGTTAAAATTGATCATTTCTTGTTTCAGAATCTCACCTGCTGCGACTGCGGCTGAAACTCCTCCTCCTAGGGGACCTAACAGAAGATGACAGCAATAGATAAGAATAATTGAATAAATAGAATGGACATTCAGTTGGAATGATGACCCCCACTGTTTGCTACATTTGTACCTGTATGGTGTGTGATAACCACAACTGACATTTGATTGCCCAAGGATGTAAAAGTGAGTTGAACTTCTGGAAACATGCTACCTAAATGCATCAACAATTATTTGTTAATTTTATTAGTTTGACAGATACTGATAGGAACACTACTTGAAAATGAAGTGTAGGAGTGTAAATATAGTAATGAGGTGGAATCATTTCTGTTAGATTAGGCACCTTGTCCATCCACTGGTAGTGTAAAGTGTATCATAGTGTGCCTTAAAATACCAACACGTAAAGAAGTGATGTCTGAAATCCTACTGCAACAAAGTCATTACACTTGAGCAAAAGGTTTTAACTTACTATTGTTTGGTTTCAACAAGCTAGTAAGGATGCAAAGAGGCTGTGTGCTGGTCAGGAGGGTAGAAAATGCGGGGAGCTGATTTCTAGACGTTAACATTGCTGATTGCTATGGCTGGCTGAAGAGGTCAGTTAGCTGAGGACGGCTGAGGGAAGGCTGTTTTGTAGACATTAGAGAAGAATAAGAGCCGTCGATTGGTTGTATGGGTGGAGTGGGTAGTTTTGCTGAAGGAACTGGAAGACCCTTAGAGAGAGACATGTTCAGGAGGCAATGGACTGGTGACCATGCTTGGGATATGTGAGCTGGTCACAAAGGTGTCGAAACTGGGCTAGTTGACCGACACAGGAGTTGATGAGGAGAGGGAAGATGTCTCTGAAATGGGGTTCAACTTCATTAATAGAGACAAAATGGTACAAAGCCCAAACAATGAGAAAAGAACTGCAACTAACGCTGCATAAAATGAAAAGCCGACATCTAGCTTATGGTGACTATAAAGCTCTGGAAAAACAAACGGTCAATTTTTGTTTCACGTGAAGTATTTGATCAAACTGAGCAGTTTTTTATTCTCTAAACTAAAATAGGAATAAACTACTCACTTTGGTCAAATTCATCCCATTAAATTATAAAACTGAATTTGAAGTGGACTTTCCAGAGCTCTGAATAAATATACTTAAAGAGAAAGACATGATCTTGTATTGTATTACAAGTATGCCATATATAATGAGGAACCATGTCAGATTGTGTTTACATTAGAAACAAATACTTAATTTGGGAGAAAACAAACGGGCCACTATAATAAATGCTTATAATGATGGCAATCAAAATATAACTTATAAATTAAAAAACTTAAATATAAATTAAACAACTTAAATATAAGAAATAAAGATAATTCCATACACTATGGACCTACACAGAGCAATACAAATTGAGAAACTACACAACACCTTTTTAATTGTATAAAGACAGAACAGGCTAACTTGGTACCAATGTAACAGATTTAAGTCAGCTGGAATCAGCAGAATTAAAATCAATCCAGAACAATTAGTCAATTTAGTGGTAGTCCAACTTCACCACAGGTGGTCATTTAATTCTCCTTATCCAGCATTTCCCATAAAAACCTCCTAAACCAGAAATCTAGTAACTAATAGTTTAACAAGGTAAAACAAGCTTGTTTGAAATTAAATCAAATACAAATGCACGGACATAACTGAGAAGCAAAAAAAACACAGCCAGATCATTGTCAACCAGATTCTAATTACAAGATCATGCCTGACCCAGTAAGAAAGTAAACGCTTTAATAATGCAAAGACAAAAATAAAACAAATAGCTAATCCAAATGAGCAAATGCTGCATAACGAAATTTCTTGAATTACTTACCCACATACAACTGGTCATATAGCTCATGTTATCAAACAAAGTAAATAAAAAAGAAGACATTTTTAGCTTTACCGGCGTCGGGGAGCTGGGCTACGGCGCCTATAGTCATCTCTTGATCGGCGACCCCAGGAAGATGGTGGACCTCGATTGCGCTTCTCGCCATTTGACATCTCGACTCGCACGCGACAGCCACAAAGTGTTCTAAAAACATACTTCAGTTTATACACCCTACAGCACAGGTTCCTGTAAATTATTCTAACTCAACAAGTGGTGGCCTGCAAGCTCTTCACATACCGAAAACAAAAGATTTTATTTTGAAAAATTGTGAATGAAAGTGAATAACGCTCTTACCGTCCATCTAACTCTCTCACAGCATCTCTAGCATCTCTAGGATCTTCGAACTCCACAAATGCAAAACCAGGAGGGTGTCTGGCCACCCACACACTCCTTAGGGGGCCATAATAACCAAAAGCCCTCTCCAAGTCAGTCTTGTTTCCATTATCTCCTAGATTTCCTACATACACTTTACAGTCAAGCGCGCAAGGCTCTGTCAAAGAGAGGAAAAAAGGACACGATACGTATAAACAAGTGAGAAATTAAACATCTAAAATATTTTATCGACCATCAAAACAACAACTGCAAACACATTAAGAGCAATCATTGCTGCTGCTAAAGATATACTTTTATATATATAAAAAAGACGTTTAAACAATATATTTCGACTAACTTATCGGCCACTTACAAGCCAAGACAGTTAATCATTTACCACCAGTTGAATCAAACTTGATTGTCCTGATGTAAGATTTACACATTAATTTCAAGTCTTAAAAAGATAATAACTGTACAAACCTGCCATTATCGCAACTTTCGCCCTTGGTTTCTTATTCAACAAGCAAATCTAAAAGCAAAAAGAAAATATGTTAGAATTCATAGGAATTGCATTTTAATTGTTAAATCCTGGATGTTAAATTTCCATTGCATTGTTATAAGCAGACATAAGCTCGTGTCTCAAAATGGAACCATTTGCTAAAGTAAAATCATTTACAATGTAAACACTAAAATGCTGATTTAATATTTTGAACACAAAACTATTCAATTATTTATCAGTGTATTTAATGTATTAACTGATAATACAATCGAATTACCAACGAAATCGCAATTCTGAGACTGCCAGCAGGCAACACGTTATAACGCGTTACAACAATAGAGCAGGAATGTTATCGGACGGCATATTCAGCAAATCCAAATCAATCATTTTCGCTTTAAAAACCTTTTCTTACAAGGCGAAACGAACCGAGGAAATTTAAACAAAAACACTTCTGGCTGGAGGATCCGAACAAAGAGTTCGTGATTAACTACAAACACCAGCAAACACAAACCGGGCGTCGAGAAATAAACATCAGACTGTTATATAATATAATATAATATACACATAAATAAATAAAATTATGAATGAGATTGTCCGGGATCTATAACTGTACAGCGCTTTACCTGTAAATTTATGCGGTCCGTTTTCGCGCTAACTTAACATTGAAACGCTAAAATAAACCAAATGAACGAACGTTTTTGTATCATTAACGTAAAAACATTCGACTCATGACCGAAACTAACGTTTTGTGTAGAATAACATTTGCTGTACGACGAATTTAAATATATTTTATATTACTCAGTTAAAGGTAGTAAGTTAGCAACTAAGCTAACCTACACCACGCGTCACGCGCATTTCGTGAGCTATGCTAATTTACTATTCTACACAACACGTATTAGAACCGTTACACGGTTGTTCGTTAATTTAAAAAAAAAAATCAAAATTTCATCGAAAATATCGAATAATTTGTAGCCACACTGACAGAAATGAATCCGAGGCCATCAAGCGTGCCCGCGTAAACTAGAGCGCGAGCGTGAACGAGGCCAGACGATAGGCCGACGATGAAATTTTACGCATAAATAAAAAAAAAATCATCAATATCAACACAAAACAATCGTTCGACTAATATTATCACAAACTACTCACACAAAGCATACACAACTATACACAATTTTTACATTTCTTACCGCGAGCTACGTGTCTGTATCTAACACCGCTAGCAAGTTAGCTCTCTTAGCCACGCCAGGTTAGCATACAGTTTAAGCCAAAGCTAAGACTGAACGCATCAAAATAAAAGCCTAGTTAGCTATGAACACGTGACCAAAAAAGGGGGCTGGGAAAGAGACGTCACCAATGGCCTGGTGGTTTCCAGTTACCAAGTTCTTGATTGTATAGATCAGTGGTGTCCAGTGGTGTAGTCCTAAAAAAACAATAAGTCAGGCATCACACTCGGATTACTGACTAAGGTCACATGTAGGCTACCTACAGGTGCTTACAGGAGGATGGGACAAACACTTCTTGACAAACTCCTGTAGGTTCCTGTAGCATAACCACATTTAGATTTAATCACACATTTACTTTATTAAACGCTTATCTAGTCAGGGTTAGGTTAGAGGACAGGGTTGTGGCACACAGTAACATCTTGGACTGGGGGCAGTCTATTGCAGGGGACACTGACACACACACACACACACACACACACACACACACACACACACACACACACACACACACACACACACCTTTAGTAATTTAGCATCACCAATGAACTTTATGGCATGTTTTTGAATCATGGGAGAAAGCATGCACAGACACAGAGAACACGCAAATGACAGACATTGCCGCCATAGAACTAAAAACAAAATTAAATGTTTAAAACATCTATCTCTATTTTACCCTTCAGTCGAATTCGACCCTGGGTTACTCTGTGGACCGTTACCGATCCCCAGAGTATCTCGG
>JAOUQU010123586.1:0-15409 GCA_028566735.1 Ammoglanis amapaensis | reverse complement strand
TATATTAAAGATAAGCCAATGGGCCGCGTCCTCTAAATTTTGGGCCGGTCTCATAGAAAAAAAGACAAAAAAAAAACGAACAGCATCGGCCCTTGAAAACTGTCGGCCCACCGGGCAAATGCCCGCTATGCCATATTGCCAGTCCAGCCCTGTCTATACATATCTAGTGGTTCATCTTCGTTTCTAGCCTGATCCGAAACTTATATGGTCTAGTTGTACAAAGGTTACTGTGTCAAAATCTATAAATATGGTTCTAATAACAAATCTAATATGCGGTTTATATCTAATCTTATTTATATCTTTTATAATGTCTAAAATATCTAATGCGGTTTGCGTTGTTTTATACGTGTCATAACTCTGAATTGATTAAGTACTTTTCCTGGATTGGTTCCAGAATTGCCTCTGTGAATGTTAAAATGATATTTTTGTGTTAACATTACAAAATGTTGGCATATTTTGTTAAATGCTAAATAAATATTGACATGATTTTGTTTTGGTAAATATAGTCACAGCTGCTGCTATTTTTAAAAAATCTAAACAATTATGATTGGAATATATTTCATTTCGTCAACTGTTAGCCTGACTGGCTATTTACTCCAAAAAAGGCACTGCTTGTGCAGGGCAGCAGTGTTTAAAATTTTTTCTAATTTAACTCGCCTGATCCAGGTCATTAGCAAATTGCAAAGACTTTCATGCAAGTTTTGAAAAGGGAACTTGTAGTTTCTTAAGCATTTTAAGTTGCAGCCAATTTCACCCATTTCATCATTAATACAGTATGTATAATTATTTTTGCCCCAAGTGTTTGGAATCATTTCATTAAGCAACTTCTCTGGTTTCCTGATATGTAATTACATCTTAAATAAAATATAGTTTGTAGATATACCATATTCAAAACCACACAGTAATACAAAAATAGATTTAAAAAAATCTTGAAGCTAGGCAATAAAATGTATTTAATAAAATGTTTAAGTGAATGCAAATGAATATCAAAGTAAAATAAACAAAAAAACTATTGTCAAATAGCAGAAAAGACTCCTGAAATTACTAAAAACTAAGCATCTTTATTATTTAGCATTTAAGCTGAAACGTTGATTTCTGCCGATATTCCAAAGTGCTTTTCTAATTTTTTTACATGCTGGTTTGAACAGCATGTATTTTCGTATTTTCACGTCACAGGCAATAGGATGACTTAGGAGGGTTTGGTAAATCCCTATTAAAGTCTGCAGTTATGTTGAATTGAGGACAAAAAAATTGCACATGACTATGTTTGATATGTTTGTTTGATATATAATATTCTGGGTTGATTAATATTGTGTAATTAGTGACCATTTCATGTTTGAAACATGACATTAAAATACATGATGGCTTTTATTTCATGATCACTTTAGGTAAGACCCTAAACCATGGTATCATTTGAAGTGCTTTCGAATGAATGTTTGAATAAAAGTTTTTTTTTGTTTCTTCTATTATTTCTAGCAGCATTTCTAGAAATGATGAGATGAACCAGGGATGTTTTTTCCTTTGTATGTTCAACTATATTGCTTTAATGCAGCAATACAGTTTAAATAATTATGATAACATATTTAATACAGCACTTTTCATGACACTTAAGGTCCATAAGGTAGGGAGGTGCCTGATTTTTGAGGGCTTTGTGAGTGAGTAAAATAATTTTGAATTGAATACTTTTGGTGACAGGGAGCCAGTGTAGTTGTTGGAGGACAGTTGATATGTGGTTGCAGGAGCATGATTGCATAAGGAGTCATTCGGGCCTAAGATCCAGAGAATTGTAGATACATGTTACATGTATACATGTTTTCTGAATACATACACTATTATTTAACCTGAAATAATCTATTTTTGTATATCACGTACATTCAGAGTTCCACCATATATCATAGACATCACCATCCATTCTTATCAAAAATGTTTTCTGTAAGTAAAACCAAAAATTGAACAATTTCACATTTTTTACCAAAATTATATTGTTCAGAGAACTATCAAAACACAATTACAACTACATTTGTTTGGCTAGGAATGGCTTATGTAAAACTCTGTTCATATAAAGTATTAAACAGACCAAGCAACAGCAAATGAATCTCCAAATGAATCTCCAAATGTTACATTGTGTGCTTTAGCAAACCTAATCATTTTGTCATTATCTTAGTTTTTAATTATTACTGTTTTTAAAATCATTTATTTGAGCCTAATTACGAAGTAAAGTTCCTATTTAAATAAGTCTAAAAGTTTTCTACATTTTTAGTTCCCCATTTGAATTTTAAGTTTCAACGTAAATCTATTATTTTAGACTAAATTACAGGCATGTTTGTATTGTTTCCTTTTAGATGACACCACAATGCACTTCAGAACAAATTCACAACATACAGTAATTTTCACAGGACATTTTTGGATGTCATGTGGAGTCACTTCAGCCAGCTAATAAAAATGGTACATTAGTAAACTCTTTTCTTTAACTTAAATACAATCATTTGTCTATTAACTACCACTTTATACTATTTAGGATTTCCTGCTTTTTCACAAAGCAACTTTGCAAAGTTTTGGACCAAGAGACCAAAAAGAAGGGTAGCTGTTGCAAAAAAAAACTCCCTAAAATAGAAAACAAACTCCAATAGAATCCAAACTCGGCAGGTTCCCATCCTTCTTGTATGACTGGAGGGATTTTAAATAAGCATAAATGCATGAAGCATGAATAAGAATGAATTGCATTAAAATAAAATACAATTTAATTAAACTAATTCATGATGAATTTTAAAAATAATTTGGTTGCAGACACCAGAACCCCATCAAATTTGTTTGGAGCGATAATGTTCGTGCTTCAGCTATAATCAGGGGTCTCATTTATAACTCTGCATGGATTATGGAGTGAAATTATACATAAAAAACATTTTATAAAGCCATGTGGTATAGACATCTGTTTTCCGGTTCCGATTTATAAATCTAAACCTACTTCAAAATGTGGGCATGTAAACCAGCTTCATATTCCACCACTGTTCCACATTAAAAGGCAATTCGTGCAAATCATTCTATTAATATTTAAAATATGGCCATCTTTTTTTCTGAATAGAATAATAGAGTTATACAAAGAGGAGAACATTTTATGGATCTCAGTAGTAAACACAAAATGCAGTTCATGCAGTTTTATTCTTAAGAAAATCCAAACCTACAGGGTACTGTGTGAAAAAATGACTGAGCAATCCTTAACAGTAAGCGGTTATTTAAAAAATGGGATAATTTCTGAACCTCATGAACCAACTTTAAGGCCATCCAATTGGCCACTTTTAAGTCTTATTTTTGTTTTTCTTAAACCATTCAGTGTATTTGCTTTTGTTTTTGAACCATTGTACTGCTTTAGAACCCTAAGTGCACTTGTACTTGAGGTTATGAACTGATGGTCAAACATTCTCAGCAGAATTCATGGTTCAAAATGGCTTTATAACTTTATTCCAGACTAAATCTCAATTACTTTGTTTCTCATTTGGTTCTGAATTTCTTTGAATTGCATTTTTCTGTCACGCTTTAATGGATCTTTTGATCTACTTCCTTTAGTCTGGCAGGTCTTATTTAAGTGATTGTTGATTGAGAACAGGTGTAGCAGTAATCAGGCCTGGTGGCTAGAGTTATTGAACTTATATTTCAAAAAATGTGATGAACCACAGTAAATTTATGTTTTAAAATTTGGTGATCACTTTTTTACAAAAGGCCTCGTAGGTTTGTTTTTTTCCCTTTTATAATAAAGACCTTCATGTATAAAATGCATTTTGATTGTAATTGTGCTATCTTTGTCCAATATTTACACTTGTTTCGTGATCTGAAACAAAGTGTGACAAAAATGCAAAAAATAATAAATCTAAGAGCAAACATGACTTCACATTACTGTAAGTGTGTCGATGAAAGTTCAGTTGATTCACACCACTGGGACTGCAGTCTCTAGAGGGTTAATTGATGAATCAATTGTATTTCATCGACTCGGTTTCTTTACAAAAATGCTTTGACAAAGACTTCACTTAAAAAAAGGCACTTTATACCACTTTATAAATTCAGCTTTTATATAGAGAACAAAATCTGTGTCTATTCCATCTCTTATGACAAACTGATTTGGCTAGTAATCTGTCTTTCACTGCTTTCCTAATTTGCTTTATTTGTTTTATATTTGTTCGTTTTTCATTTGTTGGTTTGTCACCAACGAACACTATTAAAGCTAATTTATCTTAAGGTTTCCTACTTATAAAATTCATCATAATTTTACAATTACCATACCATGCCTTCGACCTGCTCAATATTTTTGTTCTGGAATCCTTAATGTTGTTGCAAATTTTGTATGCATAAACATATACCCTTAGAATATCCATTAATATATTTGTCATTTTGATACAGTTGTTCCTATCGGTCTAACTGTGTACGATTTCTTGGAGAAAGAGTAGGATAAATCCTGAAAATGCTATCACAATGTTGAATAATTTTAGATTTTGAGAAGAAAATATTACATTTTTTATATTTAACATTTCATTAACTTAAAAATGCCAGTTTATGTTTAATATTCTGAATAAGTTTGTATTGTTTAAAAAAATTAAATGCAGGGTGGGCCCTTTATATGGATACACCTAAATAAAGTCGGAATGATTGTTGATATCAACTTCTTGTTTGTAGATTTTTTTTTTTCATGTTTATGACTATTTACAAAAAGTGTTCAAAGTGCTGCACATTGTGTTGCATTGTTAATGCAACAATCTTCTTCAACCCTTGACACAACAACAAGAAGAAATACTAGTACATGCTTCCGGTATCCTTTTGTTTCAGCACATCTCGTATCTTCACTTCAAAGACAATTGTCTTCAGATGACCCTAAAGAAAAAACTCTAAAGAGGTCAGATTGGGAGACCTTTGTGGTCATTCAACTGGCCTATGACAACCAATCCACTTTCCAGAAAACTGTTCATGTAGGAATCCTCGGACTTGATACCCATAATCTGGTAGTGCACCATAAAAAGGGCAACACATGATCATGCAGCAATTACATATATCCAGTGGCATTGAGATTTCTATTAATGAAGTGACAAGTCCCACTATTTTTGTACCCCATACCCTCAATTTTTATTCAGTCTTTGGGGGATCTAGGCACTGTGGCTTAATCTCTGACCAATAGCGGTGCTTAAGATTGTTAACTTCAGCATTCACAAAAAAAATCTACCTCATCACCTGATCCAATTTTTGTTTTTCCCATTTTGCAAATTCAGTGTGCCGATCAGGGTCATCCTCATTGAGATGCTGCAGCAGCTGGATTTTTTGAGTAGATATTCGCTAAAGGGATGTTCGACTGATTCCAGTCTCCAGTGAGATGCGGCGAGTTCTACTGCTGTTGGCTCTTGCTGAAGGAAGCTAGGACAGCCAATGACGTTTCTTAATTGACAGTTTCCTTGCGTCTACATTTTGGCAAATCCAACACTGAACTTGTTTCACGAAAGCAGTTTGCTAACTGTAACATGGGAGATGGGTGGTCTTGTATGGTGTCTTGCATTTAAATCTGCAGCAATGACCCGGATACTACGCTCACCAGACATCAACACAATTTCTATTTGCTCCTCACATGATAACTTCTGTGACATGTCAATGGCTGTAAACAAAGAAAAACGTGAAAATAACTTATAAAATAATAAAGTTACGTTAACCAACCATTGTTTTCCTTGTAAAATTCTTGATAAGTTTGATGTGTCACATTGTGCTATTTCTATTGAAAAAAAATCCAAAATGGCCGACTTTAAAATGGTCACTGTGGTCACCACCTACCTTAAAAAAGTATACCACTTCTATATGCCACAAACAGGAAGTTGATAACACTGACCATTCCCATTTTATTTAGGTGTATTCATATAAATGGCCCACCCTGTATTTTGTTTGCTTTAAACACTTTAATTGTATAACAGTTGTATGACTGTCCCTTAACTTTTCCCTCAACTTTGAGATAAACTTTAGCCTGCAGTAAATGCAACACTAATAGTGACAAGGTACTGGACCATATATATTTGCACACTAATCCACAGATCCACTGATTTAAATAATTCGGACCACTATATAACTACAGTTGTTGTATATTGGTATGGTTGTAACTGCTTTGAACTCTCTAGTTTGTGTATAATGAGTAATTGAGTATATGGCTCTTTGGCAAGCTTATTTTTTCTTTCTGTAACTAGGTACATATGTTTGTGTTGCCCACTTTCAAATTCCAAATATTTCATTATCTTTCCAATTCTGAAGTTTTCTTAACCCCCCCCCCCCCCCAAATAAATAAATAAATAAATTAAAAAATAAAAAAAAATGGCGTTTTGAAATTGTAAATTTGTGAAAAGAAATCTAAGAACAAAAACACACAATATATCTAATTATAGCAGATTTTGAGAAGTAAAATAAGTGGATAACTGTGAATTTCAGTAAATAAATTTTTTTTGTTAAAATATGTATTGTTAAAATGTTTTTTGAATGCAAAAAGTGGACATATTATCTATTTATCCATCCATTAACTTCCGCTTGTCTGGCGTTGGTGTTACAACCGCCAACAGCTCTACTAGGGGAATGCTGTAGCATTCTGAGGCCAGTGGGCGATATAATTTTGCCAGCATGTCTTGGGGGTTTGGGTCTCCTCCCAATTAACCCTGCCTGTAACACCTTTCCAAAGAGACATCCAGAAATCATCATGACCAGATGCCTGATCCACCTCAAATGATTCCTCTCGACAAGGTAGCAGCTTTATTTTGATTACCAAAATTTTCACCCAGTCCTTGAGAGAGAAAGTCCAGACACCCTTTGATGGCTGGTTGTTTTTGCAATCCCTTTTTTCAGTCATTACTTGCTGAGGGAAAATAGATAGACCAATAAATCAAGAAACACAACGGCAAACAGCAGCAACATAACCCTGAGGTCACCAAACCAAACACACTCGGTCATCTGGCTGCACCTAGAAATTCTCTCCATGAAGATTATGAATAGAATCAGTGACAGAGGGCAGCCCTGAAAAACTCAATTTGTACAGGGACTGAATGGCCCTAGGATGAAGCCACAGAATACCCAAAGGAATACAGTCAAATGCTTTCACCAAGTTTACAAAGCACAAGTAGACTGCTTAGGCAAACTTCCATTAACTCTAGAGAATCCTCAAGAGGGTAAAGAGCAGGTCCATTGTTCCATGGTTAGGATGGAAACAACACAGATCCTCCTGAATTGAAAGATCGGCCGTCACTTGCAGTCTCTTCTTCAAAACCTTTGCATAGACATTAGGTAGGCTAGGTAGACTGAGAAGTGTAATTCTGTGGTAATTTAAATGTACCCTCCAGTCCTCTTTCATAAAAAGAGGCACCACCATCCCAGTCTGCTTATCCAGAGGCATTGTCCCTGATGTCCATGCAGTGTTGAAAAGGTGTGTGACCCATAACATCCAGAGCTTTGAGGTACTCCGGGTGGTTCGCATCCAGCCCTGAGGCTTTGCCGCCAAGTTGATTACTAATTACTATAGCAACTTTGGAGCACAAATCAATCATACTCAATCCTCACCTTGGGTGTCCACCAAAGGTTTAAAGATTACCACCATGACCTACCTTGCAGCCACAGCGATAGCCAGCCACCGCGACAATGGCAGAGTGGAATATGGTTCCTTCTAACTTAATGTCCCTTTCCTTTACTAAATTGTTGTTGACGGATGGAACAGACTTGGTACCAAAACCAGGATTCAGAAAAGTGTGGACTTAGCAGGCCTTGGAGAGCAGACCAGGCTTGGTTACTGGAAGTCAGACAGGATTCAGAGGAGTGCAGACTTGACAGGTCTTGATATCGGACCACACTTGGATACCGAAACCAAACAGGATTCGAATGCAAACATAGCAGGCCTTGGAGATCTGAAATATTACACAGAAGCCAAAAAAGGTGCTACTATCACTAAACAAGAGAATGGATAAACACAAATGCTACTAGCTAAGCCAAAATTTTGCAAGTTTGTTAACAAACTTATGTTAACTGACACAACCCATAATTAACAAAATCCTTAACACTCCTTAATTAACCATTCCTGATTCTAATACCAAACCTGCTACTAAGCCTGAATTAATGGCTCATCTGAAAATTCAACAGATACCCCAACAGATGGTAGCTTATCCCTGATGGACAATGTTTCACAAAATTTGTTGTGTTGCCAAATGATGACTTACCAATAGTCCTTACCAAGTCTTTGCTATATTCAGACTTAGCATTGTTTGGAAAGCATAATACATACTAATGTTTGTAAGAATTGAACATATGGCCTAGGAGGCATTCTTGTGGACATTCAAATTGACAAGAATAAACTGTGAAGAGCTTTTACATAATTCAATTTTAAATATGTTATACCCCTCCTTTCCAATATATGGATAATTATTTATTACAGAATGTCATAAAATTGCTGGTTCATCCGAGAAATCTTACTATGTACTAATTGTACTAATGTTACCAGGTTTGGTCACATTTGGGTATTCATTAAAGAAGACAATGGCCGTAGAATCATTGACGTGATTGTGATTTATGAATTAAGGACTTAAAATTTTTAAGCCGATCTTCACACACTATCAATCACTAATTCTCTGCCTCAATTATCCCTACATGTTATACGTAAACTGGTTTTGGGCCTGCCCTTCTGTTACTCATATGGAAAGTCTAAATCTGAGAGTCTATCTGAGCAATCTGAATTATTTTCAACCATTTAAAAATTGACAAAGGTGAGGGTGGTGCTTGGTGGAACAAAACAATACTGAATAGATTGAAAAATTCAAAAGCAAGACAAACAACCTAAAACAGTCATGCCACCAGGATGCTTTTTTTCTAATTTTAGAAGTATTTCACTGTATTGACACATACTTGATACATTGATAGAATTAAGGTTGAATTTTACCAATTTTTGGCCAATTGTTGTTCAAAATAAATGGGTTGAGTGACTTGTTCCCCATTTTTGCAACTATACACTGTGCACACAGCATTACACAATGATCAGTTTTATAACAAAATATGAAAAGTTTTAGTTTAGTGAGTCTGCTGAGTTTAGTTTTGCATTACTTGATGCTTATTCAGTACATTCTCATATTACACTAAGGAAACCAGCATGAATTCTTATTTGAATAGTTTAGAACAACAGAGGGCTCGTACAAAGGTGTGCGTAGGTGATGAGGTAAATTGCACAATATACGACGGCTATCTGTGCTGCACAAAGTTCTTGTTTTTTTCTAAATATTAATGGAAGAAACATGCTCAATGTAGCATATGAAATTTGCTAACCAAAATCTTAAACTCTGGGAATTACATGCATTTTCCTGTGGCCACAAAAAACCTAATTTTATAGAGGGAAATCAAGTGACATTAACCTCTGTATATGCACCTGGTTTTGAAAGTCAGATTAAATCAAGTATAATCTATCACGGATTGATAAAACTTAATTAATTTATGATGAAGCCAATATTTTTGAGCTATGTGATGCTTATAGGCATATTGAACACAGTGGCGTACGTATACATTTTATACGTAAAAAGAAAATGTTTAGTTGGAAATTTTTACTGATCTTATTATTCAGTCTTAATAATAATAATAATAATAATATTAATAATAATAATAATAATAAAAATGATGATGATGTATCAGATTGTTTTCGATATTATTTCTTTCAGTTTTTTCTTTTTTTTCTTTCAGTTTCTAAAAATATCTTTAGTAAATGATTTATTAACTGTATAGTATTTTCTGGTTTACAAAGTATAAATCCAAAATGATGGCACAGCAAGGCAAATAATACATTGATACAATAATTTACATCGACTTGAATTGTGAACCTGAGATGTGTCATACTTTATCTGGTCATTTAATTTAGTAAAAACACTACATTCCTGTATTTCATGTCTTTAACACATTCTAAAGAAAGTTAAAGCTGGCAGCACAGTGGTGTAGTTTTTAACGCTAGAGCACCTAACCTTAGAGCACCCAAGGGTTGAATACGACTGGAAATGGGTAAAAAGTTATACCATCCATCGTCACCAATTTTTAAAAAACATTTTGGCATCAGGCAATGTAGTGTTTTAGCTTATATTTTCTTCCATTATTCCAGCAAACATATTATGTGGTGCAACAAGCAATAGTAAAGACTGTAGCATTTTTGTTTGGGAACAGATTAGAACTGCCCTCTTCTTCCACGGCAAATATTTCTTTAAGGTACATTGTTTTAAAATGTTTCAAGAATTTACCAATTTATTAACAAACTGGAGATCATCTGGCCATCTTTGCTCATAAAATAATTTTCATTTGTTCGTAACCATGATCACAATAACCTTTTGTCATCCCAACCCTTTTTTCAATAATGCAATAACTTAGGTTTTTTCATGAACACTGCTTTTTATGAAGTAAGCTTAAAACTTCAACTTATATGTAAATAGTTTTACCTCTTAGTTTTGTCATTGCGTAGATCAAGAGCCACAAGAGGATGTCATGAGACGCTATCCATATGGTGCACGCCCAATGTTCCCGCAAGACCATATCAGCAATAAGAAGGATCTGGCTATTCGTAAGGACAGAACAAGACTGCAGTCCAAGTTTAGGAGTATGGGTCACATGGAATCTCCTAGCATAGATAAACCTCAGCCTGAAATTGTAAGTATTACAATTTCAATTACATTAGCTTCAAATGATTGTGTCTTAATATATGCCCTTAAAGCAATAAATATACAGCAGTTCACATCTATTATAACATGTAACACATCTATGTATAACATTTCACATTTCTGCTGTATAATTGTGCACCGGTACAAGAGTTTTTATATTAGGTTTTTTTTTCAACAGGGACTTTGTCGAAGGAAGCTGGATGTGACTGTTCGGAGAATGAAGGACATGCCCAGGATCATGGCCCTTTCTCTCTATTTACCTAACTGTGACAAAAAAGGCTTCTTTAAGCGTAAACAGGTTAGAAGCACTGTTTTCATTTTTCTCAAGATACTCAAGATTTCTCAAGTAACTGTATTTAGGTTTTAAAACAAAGCTTTGTTTGAGGTACAGTGGTATTAATCCTAGAACACATAGATTGGAGGAGGGAATGAACCAAACTATTAATGACCAATCAGCGCCCTGACACTTTCCAAAATCCCATGCAACTCAGACAGCAGCAATACAATGAAAATCATTCCTAACTTTTAGCTATATCATTGTGTTTGATGGTTACTATTGCTGTTTTACTTTTTTATTTATCTTATTACTATTACTGTTTTATAGTTGTACTTGTAAAGTGTCATGAAAGACTCTCCTAAATAAAATTATATATTTTTTATTATAAAATCACATGACAAAAGTAGTGTGGGTGAAAATCACCCAGAGTTAGTGTACTAGTTAGTGTTCTAGTTAGTGTTCTTAAAACGTTGCATTTACTAAGCAACAGGTGTGAATTGCTAAAAGAGTACACAGGTGAGCCTGAAGGTAATTCAGTTGTTTTTATTGTCATTTTAGTTAAATGATTGTACAGTACTGTGTCTGTTTGTCTGAAACATGTATGTGCTTCAAAGCATATGGCTAAAAGCTCTTTTTCATAACTAAGAAATAAAAAGTTCAGTTATGTAGAAATCAGTTATGTCCTTCACTACAAGAAGACAATTATTTTTGTCTACACCGAGAATAATCATGTGTCCAGTATCATGTGTAAGTATTTAGTTGTGTTTAGTGTTATACGTATAGTATTGGTATAAATAGAGATACAATTGTTTGTATATTTACTGTATATTTATATACAGGCACACACATATATCATACACAACTGAGCATTAATGCTAACCCTAGAATTTTGACTACAAGCATTATCCAGCTAATATGTTTCACCCGTAATAAGCATTTATACAAACTCCACTGTTGCTTGATTTAGTAGCAACTGAAAAGGAAGTTGAACCTTACCTGTTTAGTAGGATGAAAGCCTGAGCAGAGCATATCGTGATAGTCGTATTGGCACCTCCATAGACACAGTCAAAATGAAACATGCCCAGATCTTCTTGCTCAAATTGTGTGTATGATGTATGTAAAGATGTGTGACTTGCTACACCTTTGGCGCCAAAACTTACTTGATTACCCTCTACCAAATCCTTGATCCTCTTGACAAAGTTCTATACATTAGACTGTATAGGGGCGATCGCAGAAGCCCAGTAACGCCATTGATTACAACATTTTCATTTTTAGGAATATTATTAATCTTACATTAAACAAACAAAAATACAAACTTTAAGCGTAGCATTTAAATGCATATATACATATGCATTTTGTACACAAGTACAGAAATAGCATAATTGTTCACACTTGGCACAACGAACATTATCAAATATTAATTTGGTAGGAAGGAACACAAGTGAACATCTGTAGAATGAATTTGGGAAATCACTTGTTCTGGCATACAAAATGCTCCTGAAATGCTTACTTTTATATGAGTTTTAGCAATAATAGTTTGTTAATTAAAGCAGCAGTCCATAAGATTTCTTTGTTTATCATTGTTTATCACAATGCCAAAAGCTACAAATTATTTGTAAGGGAAAAGCCCCCGCTCACCTGCTGAGAGGCATTTTAATCCCTATTGTTACACTAGTGACCCACACGCAGAGAGGAAGAATGAATGGAGTGTGAAACTGTGAGTGTGTGTAGAAGATGAAACAATTTCTTAAGAAAATCACACACTCAAGCATGGGGTACTTTTGTGCATAGTCCATTAAAAAGTCTGTTCACTCCCAGTTAAAACATGTTAAATGTTCAGTTAAAACGTGAAAAGTAGAACACAGACTAAAGGTGATTGTGCAGCTGTGGAAAAAACAGAGAAAATAGTTTTAAATCATTTTAAAAGTAAAAAAGCACAAGGTACCAAAGCAGGAAATACGGGTTAGAAAAGAAATAGTGCGAACAATTAGCTGGTTTAATTATGTTATTGAGATTTAAACATTTTTTAATATTCCAATATGTTAAGCAAATATTAATATGCTATATACTTCAATGTCTCAAATCATAACACCAAAACTTTTTTAAAATGTAATCAGTTTTATCAGTTGTTAATGAGGTAAAATAACATTTTATTTAATATACATTTATACAATTATGATTAATTGTGATAATATTTTTTTATGTATTTTCTTTCACTAGTGCAAGCCCTCCAGAGGGCGTAAACGAGGCATTTGTTGGTGTGTAGACAAGTATGGAGTCATGATGCCAGGAGCAGACTACAGTGGAGGTGACCTGCAATGCAAAGACACAGAAAGCAACCATAACAACGATTAAATGTTTTTTTAACAACTTGTTTCTATAATTATTATCTGTCATATTCCATCACCTGTCAGTTGGTGAAATATTCTGGAAAAGTCTGTCAGTAGTTGAAATGTAAACCTAAAGTGGCATCTGTATGCACTTTATTTGCTCATGTATATGTTGTAAACCAATCGGCTCTGGGACTTGAATATCAGTAAAGGTCATTATATATTCACTAGTACATGCAGTTAAATATTTTATATGGATTTTATATGATAAAGCAATATTAAAATATTTTGTGACATCTGTATGATGTGGGAGTGGTGGCTAAATAAGATGGAGCAGTTCCCTCCGTTCATACATACTATGTTCTGTGTCAGTGTGCTAGTGTTAGAACACTTTAATCGCCTTTCTTTGTCAGTAGTTCCTGACTACAGGAAGTAAACTTTTAGTTTTAAAATGCTTGTCAATTAGAGATTAATGTATGTGCTTACTGAAACAGTGGGCTTTTTATTAAATATTTTCTCCATCTTAGCAGAAGTACTTATACAGCTTTGATTGTGAAATATGCAAATGAGTGGTATATGTAACAACAACAATAAATTATTATCTTAGAGCGAATGCAGCTATTTCAATTTATATTGGGTCAATTTCAACTAGCCATTTCTCTCATACTCTGGGTCTTTGGGTTCTTATGGAAATTGTAGTGCCTTTTTTAAACTTGAATGCATTTGAATACTAATTTACATTGAGACCACAAAGGAAAAATACTCACACTCAAAGCAGATTTCCGTAGTTCAGGAGAATATTCAAATAAAGAACAGGACTGGGGCAGCAAGAACATTTCGTACTTTTGCTATTTCCAAGCTGTAGAGTGTTTTATTTTGGTTAATAATAATGTATTTACAAATTATTAATAGATTATGAAACATACTGTAGATGTATAGGTTTTATTTAGCATTCAAGTGAGGTTCTCTGAAAATAGTAGATTAATCTTTATCAAGGCAAGGCACGTTTATTTTTATAGCACCTTTCATACACAGTAGCAGTTCAAAAAGCATGTTTCTCATTTAGATTTTTGGCATTTTAATCCTATAATCCACACATTCTTGTCATGAACACTGAAAATGATTAACTTTTTATTTCAAATAAATGATTTTTGAAATTATTTTCTTGGCTTACAATGGCTTAGCTAAACAACTTGTGAAGCCCAAATGTTCTATGCTGCTTAGTAAAACCGAGATTAATGGAAGCTGGGTGAGTGCAAATAAACACAAAAATCATATACGGCACAAAAAGAGAGACTTTACTAACTTTACTTTGCGTAAATATGCAAATTATTAATCTGATAGCTGTAAAGACAGAAACTATGAAAGGCAGGAAGTGGAATTATGATGTTCACAGAAAATATGCTAATGCTAATACAAATGGGCATATAATTATGATTAATAAAAAAACCAGTTTAATAGCAACGTTTTACCATAAAAAAATAAAAAATAAAAACTGGATAACTCAACCTAACTGCAAAAACATATCCAGAAAATCTGGAGAAATATGTATGTTGCTACATTTACACATGCAAATTAAAGAACATGAAATGACTAATACAGTAAGCAGTAGCCATATGTTCACACTATCCATAAACACAATTTTTTAAAGGCCTTAATAATTTCACAATAAAATTTACACTGTGATCCAATTATTTATATATAAATTAAGGTATTCATATAGTTTAATTACTTTAGGAAACTATAACAAATGTTCTTCAATGTTCTTTTTATGATAGTTTCAAACTGAAGTGATAATAAAGGTAGAGTTTTGCATTTCAGATTGTCATCGTGGGATATTTATTCACTTTGTAATAAAAAAATATTTAAATATAATTATGTAATCAAATAAAATGAACGTCCTTAAAATTTCTGCTCATTGTTTGTTAATTGATTCTGATTCTTTTTCTTTGCTACTGAATCAGCATATTCCAAATTGTGAAAATTAGCGACACACATGTGTGTATCTCTCTCTCTCTCTCTCTCTACTATATATATACTATACTACTATATATATATAGAACCAAAAACTCTCTCTCTCACTCTCTCTCTCTCTCTCTCTCTCTCTCTCTCTCTCTCTCTCTCTCTCT